>CAIGRH010065713.1:0-10337 GCA_903798295.1 Fraxinus nigra
CGCACGTGGTGATCTCACAGGGGGGGTTTTAGCCCATGTTAAGGTTTGCGCGACCGCATGGAGTTTCCTCCTTGCGGTCGCTTGGGCCACCATGCGAGCTTCCGTCTCCAATTACTTCTAACGCATTGAACCAAGTGGTTTCCGACCTCGACCCCAACATGAGACTTATCTCTTTTCCCGTGTGGATCATGACGTCGTCAACCGTTGTTTGAACAAGCGATTCCATCACTTCTTTCACTCGTTTTGCCCTCGATCGAGACATCGGTCATTCTTCAACTATTAATGGATCTTTTCTTGGACTTGTCATCGCTTCAATGACACCTTGGATCATATCAGTAAGGGCTAAATCATTGGCATCAGGAGATGGTTTAGTTTTGAAATGACGAGAAATATGAATGATGAGCAGATTGAAATGGAGAAGCTTCAAGTTCAAAGATTCCCTCTAAGGCCGGCCTTGAGATTTTGGCTGCCCTATGTGAGATTTTAAAATGATGCCCCTTTTAAGTAATTAAAAATACATTAAGAAAAAAATATTTCAATAATATTATTTCATTGCAAAAATATGATATTTAAATATTTGTTTATTTTTTTCCATATCACGAGAAAAGTATAAATAAAGCTCAAAAACATCTTTCGAACCTCATCAAGATTCATATGTCATCAACAAAGAACCATCCAAGTCACTAACCTCTTCGTGCAATTCCATATATAAAAACCTTGAAATAATAATAATAATAATAATAATAATAATAATAATAATAATAATAATAATAACAAATATCACGTGTAAACCTTAAAATGCAACAAATCATGTAAAAATATTTCTTCTCACATTTTTAGAAGTAAACTCACTAATTAAACTTTCGTAATCAATATGTTCTAGAAAATCATGTTCAATAGATATCAAAGTTAGTCCATTCAATCATTCTTGTAACATGGTTGATCGTAAATAAGATTTTAATAACTTTAATTTTGAAAAACTTCTTTCTGTAGATGCAAGAGTAACATGAATTGTCAATAATATTCTATAAGCAATACATATATTCGAAAAGCAATCCCATCTTTTAAAATAAGTCAATATATCAAAAGTTGTTTTTATTTCTTTTGGTAAAAGATTTTGCAAAACTTTTAACTCTTGAAATAAATCTTTGCCATCAAGATCGTAAAAAGTTACATGTCTTAGAACAATAGTAAGATGATCATAATATACTTTCAAATAGTATAATCCAATGAGTTTAACTTGTCAGAAGAAAACAAAAATTCAATTTTTTTTTTTCATACGAATTGAATTGATCAAACATTCGTTCAAGTGATCAAACTGCTTGATCTACTGCAAGAAGGAAATAATTGGTTCTTAAAGAATCTTCAGGTGATTTTGCATCATCTATAGTAGCATTTTCATCAAAATATTTCTTCCTACGAATTATATGTTTTGCTTGAAATAAAGGATTTATTTTCATTTCAATGGCAATTTCTTTAGCAGTATTTATCGCATCGTGGAATCCAGTTTTCCTATTTTATTTTATTTTTTTAAAAACGCAATCGGCCATTTCACTTCCTCAATAGCAACGTCAATAAGCATATTATTAGATTGGAAGCATTTACTAATCAAGTTAACAACATACAATATCTCGTACCATATAATCATAGCTACTAAAAACTCAAAATTTCCGACATAAAGGGTTGTCAAAGCATTAGCCTGACACCTTACAACATTGTCATTTTCAATTTCATCGACTTCAAGTGAAGCTTCTCTTAATTCAAGAGCTTGGAATCTAATTGCTTTAAAAGCTTCAATATTGCTTTCCCATCGTGTAGCTGACAATGGCTTGGCAATAGTTTTAACATTATCTTTCAATATTTTCTATCTCTTCATAGAACTAGAAAACAAAGTATAAATACTATGTACAACACCAAAATGGTCTTTTGCTTTAACACAAGAGTTTGCCATATTACACAATGCTAAATTCAAGCTAAGACATCCACATGGTGTATAAAATGCTCTAGGATTTATATCTAGTAGTTTTTTCTGAACACCTTGGTGCTTACCTTTCATGTTAGATCCATTATCATATCCTTGTCCTCTTACACCATTAATGTCAAAATCAAGAGTTATTAGAGTATTTTATAATTCTTCAAAAAGTCATTGACCTGTTTTATTGTCCACTTTTAAAAATTCAACAAAATATTCATGTATTTTAATTGGATTACTAGATAAGTCTACACATCTTAAGATCAAAGATATTTGTTCTTGGTGACTTGCATCCAGAGTACAATCAATTGTCACAGAAAAGTATTTTGCTTCTTCGATTTTATTAATATATGTGCTTTTGATTTTAGGAGCCAAAGAAGCTATCAACTCATTTTGAATTTTATGTGAAAGATAGTGATATTGAATTTCATTACTTTCACATGTTCCTTCATGATAGGATCCCACTTTACAATCATTTCAATCATTTCAATTAGTCCTAAGAAATTCCCGTTGCTATCCTCAAAAGGTCTCTCGTTCGCTCCACGAAAACGAAAACTATTTTTAACTAGGTATTGCACGACATAAATTATTTTTTGTTGTACTTCCTTCCGATGTTGTTTCTCTTTTCTAATTTTTTTTGAGTTTCTACATCAGTTTTTTTTCATTTTTCTTCATTGTATCACGTAAATCAATCCAAGTAGCCATGTTGTTGATATGCACACTACTCATTTCATGTTCCTTAAGCCTGACACTGAGATGTACCCGGTCATTAAATCATTCATTTATTAACCGACTGTTTTTGTAAATCTCTTTTAAATAACTTACAACAAAAACAAAAATCTTTATCAAGATCATTTGAATACACCATCCATGACCTATCACATTTCTCACCATTTGATAAATAACGATTGTAATAGCTTGAAGAGAAACATCTAGACAAATTATCTTTAGGACCCTTTTCTAGTGAAAGGCCTCTTGTAGGACCATTTATCACTCGCAAATCTCTAAATTTTTTATCAAGATTATCCCAATTTCTTGGACCATAGATGTTGAAGGGAATGGACCTATTATGAATTAAACCATCTACATCTTCATTAGTATCATTTTCTCTAAGAGATTCATCATCAACATCTTCACTAGTATCATTTTCCTTAGGGAATTCATCATCAACATTATCATTTTTATCATCATCAACATTGTCAAGCATATCATTTTCATTTTGTCTCAATTCGTCAACATGTGCATTTTTATCATCAACATTGTCAAGTATATCATTTTCATTTTGTCTCAATTTCTTGATATCTTCATTTTTATCATTTTCAAGTACTTGGTCTACATTTTTATTTTCTTTAACAATAAATCTGTCAATAGCACCTTTTTGAGACTTTATCAACACCTCAATTTTTTGTTTTCTAAATCCTAATTGTTGTTTTCTGGGATACATTTTAAACTTTGATTTAATGACAATAGTAAAAACTATGAATGCATATAAAGTTCAGATGAGATAAAATAAATAAATAAATAGTAGATAGAACCTGATTATAAACTAAATTAGTAATATCTTTATAAACAATTAAAGCGACCTTGATTCTTAAAAAATATGTGTACCACCAATCAAACGAAAATATAGAAGAATTAGAAATAAGAAATATACATGTATAAATTTGAGTTTAAAAGCAATCATTCAGCTTCCCAAGCGCCTGGGAAGTGCTAGATGTAGCCTCAATAAACTTAATCAATTAGTGTCCCACAGAAATGTATAAATGCAAACTCAGGAAAATTCATCAAAGGCTTTTCTTGCTTATCGAGGTGTATATATATCAAACTTCAAAAGAATACAATTTTTCATTGCTTTAAGGTTTAAACGGACAACAAAAAGATCCATAAGGCAATCATAATTAAACAAAATCCCAAATTTTCTAGAATCAAGAAAATATATTAAGGCAGATATCACATAAAAAGTGATAATTAAACAAAATCCCAAATTTTTCGAAATCAAGAAAATATATTCAAGGCAGATACTTTATTCTATTTTCCCTTTTTCCCTCACATTATTTAAGGCAGAATATACTACTTAAGAAAATTATATTCTAGGAAATTATAATTATTCAGTCACATTATCCTTAATTTTAATATTTTATGCATAATAATAAAATTTTATATTTTTAAATTAATATATAATTATACATAAATATACAACTATAACAAAAAATATTTTATGTGCACCAACAATTTGAGGCCCCGTGTAATCACTCAACTCGTACACCCTCAGGGTCGCCTCTGATTCTCTCTATACCTACTAGCCATTCCTCTATTTCCAATGAGTCTGTGTTGCCCCCAAAAGTAGAAAATGCAGCATCATAAGAATTTAAACAGAAGGACAAAACTAGAGTCAATCCTAGTTGGAACTTACGACCTTGAAAAAGTGTTGAATAGTTCAAGTGATATATTTCCCAATAATGTCCCGGTTGAAGGCCCGAGAATGGCTAACCAAAAGGGGGTGGTTTGATTTTTAAAACTTTTTCGAAAAATTAATATAAACTCAAGTAAGTGAAGACTAAATAGATTAATTTAAGTAATAAAGTACAAATATAAAAGCGATAAATAAAAGGAAAAGATGATACAAACGATATAATTGTGAAAGTTCGATCCAAAGCAATGATCTACATCCTCCATTATTGAGCTCTCTGATACTAACAATGCATTTTCACTATATTGATTGACTTATGGTGCAATCCAACCCTTTACAATGCTTCTAGTGACTTACAAACAATGAACACTTATCCTTGTACAATGTTGAGTTTTATGGGACCTCAACACGATCCACTAATTTAATAGAAAAGTGATTTTACAATTAAAACTTCTCTCTTAATAAATAATATGATCAAATTAAGTATCAAGAGAAAAATGGACTAACACTTTAATATATAGAATGAAGCTCAAGTGTTAGTTGAGAAAAACTTTGATGTGTAGAATGATTTTCAAAACTTAATTCAATCAAAAGTTTTTCAAAATAAATGATTTGATAAAGATGAATCAATGTAGCTTTGCTTAAGAATATCTTAAATAAATGCTCTTAAAAGTGTGGTATTAAATGTAAAGTCAAGTGGTATTTATAGAAATCAAAACGCCAAAATTTCTAGCCAATCGGACGACCCCACTAGACGTCCGCAACTGAACCAGATGACTGAACTAGCTTTGTACGTTAGAAATCAGAATGGTTAAAATTTTGACCGTTCGACCACAAGACATCTGCCAAGAAAGAAAAGTCTCTGGATTTCTCTTATCTTAATTATTTTAACAAGTTTAGGCTCTTGAGGAACATAAATACTTAACTTCTCAAAATGAGTGTCATTGGTAAAAGATGTAAAAATTGAGTTGAGATTTTTGTCACATCGAAGATAATTTTTATGCGAGCATTTTTATGAAAATTTTATCTCGTGCATAAAAAATTAAGTTACGAGTTTTTAGTGATTCATTGCTAAGAATGAAAGCATTTTACCTTTACATATGGATTCAAAGTATCTAAGTCTAATATCTTTAAAGAATGCTTGATTCGTTGTGAATGTTTTGATTGATTTGATATGATTGCTCGGCTTCCATCTCGATTTTCTTTGATCGTAAGTTGTGAGTCTTTTGGTAGCAATCATTTTGTCTTCAATTGATCAATTTGCCACAATAGCTATGAAGACTTGAATTCAATTGTTAGAAATAAAACATTTTGTTTATTATGATCAAAACACAATATCAACCATAAGTCAACAATTTCCCCCTTTTTGATTATGACAAATAAAATGATTTGAACAATTGATATCATATTGATAGAAGATTATAAATTTATCATACAATTTGCATTCCCTATGTCCTTTACAATTTATAACCATACATAGATGATTTTCTCTCTTTTCCCCTTCAAGCATATTATTATCAAATCAAATTATGTATAATCATCTAACTCTATTTTCCTCCTTTTGGCATAAACAAAAAGCATAAGATAAAACATGGATTTCGAAATAACCATAGATAATATCAAAATGATGTCCGAAAAACCAATAGGAAAAAGAAAATAAGCAAAGTGAAGTAGGAGTGTAGACAAGTCATAGAAATATAAAGACGTATTTAAAATAGCAACAAAAACTATGACTACGGCTCCGGAGGAGGTAGTGGAGGAAAAAGTGTATAGAAGTGAACATAGAAGACATTTTGTTGAGTATGCATTGCTACATATTGTGCTTGAATGGCATCCTCTTGAGCTTGTATGGCAGCCTGTTGAACTGCGACTCCTGAAGCATTCCACTAAGGCCATCAACTGATGATGTAAGAGAATCGATGTGGCTGTTGAGAAGATTATAGTGATCATTGATAAATGTGAAGTCACCAACAAAGAACGAGGAGCACTAGAGGTAGGAATATCATGAGGAGTGTATGGAACTTGTAGTATATCATCAACATCGTCATCTTCATCACCTTCAAATGGTAGAGTCGATGGACCGAGATGGGATCAAACCCTTTTGTTTGTGTCACCCATTGACCATGTTCTTTTACTTTTTTTCATTTGTTTAAGGGTTTGTATATTGATAGTGTCGGTAGGACAAAGTTTAACAAAGGTCTCATCATGTAGTGGAATACCAAAAAAATTAAAAATTTTGTAAGAAGCATTCCGTAAGGCAAAACATTAAGATGATGCGTGAAATGCACAAGTTTCATGAGACCTAATGCAATAGTTGGAAAATATAGTTTCCGCCCAACAAGAAAGGAATTGAGAATAAAAATATCAAAAAAGTTCACCTCATCTCGATGACCCTTTCGAGGAAGAATGACATGTACAATGATGTTTTGTAAAACTTTACTTGGAAGTGCTGGTTGATTTACACTAAGTTTTGTGATGTTTTCGGATTTTTCCTGGTTACTCGACAACATGCTTCAGAAGGGTCATACTCTTATAAAATTTGAATATCATACGGCTCAAGCTCAAGAACATCATGAATGGTAGCTTTGTTGATGGGGATATGAACATTTTTAAGTAAACATGAAATCTCATCCAAGCGAGCAGTAATAACCATGTTTTTATAAAATTCTTTCATAAGGAGAGGATATACATGTTCTTCTAGAGTATCAATAGACACCCACCCCATGTTTTCAAAATACTCTTCTATACGAAATGTGGGTGCTTCAATGGTAAAATCGGAAAATTTAAATTTTTTACCTATTAAAATGGGAGATTTCTCAAATAGGTTGGCCAGTATCTCAAGTTCCATGTTGAATTCTTCGTCGGATGAATGTGATAGAGACCGTCTCACAGTGCTCTTGAGTCTTTTGCTCGCTTTTTTGGACCTTGGCATTGTAGAAATTTGACAAGGAAGGGAAGAAGTGGACTAGGGTTCGAATTTTGGGGAAATGTGAGATTTGGTGGATGAAAATTTGAACTTTGAAAGAATTTGAAGTGTAGAAGTAATGGGTTTTTTATTTTGAGTAGTAATTTATGATTTGAGTTGGAGAATGAAGAATAGAGATGAGACTTAGGGAGAGAATTGAGAGAAATGGAGAAGAAGTGATTATAGTTCGTGAAATGAAGGTCTTTATTTGTGTTTTTCTGGACGTCCGGTTGGCAGAGTTGAAAAACTCTGTTAAACCGGACGTCCGAATCATGAACCGGACGTTCTGTTGACTCGTTCGGTCTTCTTCTCCATTTTTTAATTGAAGTAAAGTACACATAGTATAACTTAATTGAGTACATATGATTCATCAATGATGCCTAGGCCTCATCGAATATGTGAGAATCAATCAAGTGCAAGAGGTTTAGTGAAGATATCGACCAATTGAATCTCTGTGTTCACAAATTCTAACACGATATCTTTCTTTTGTGTGTGATCTCTTAGGAAATGGTGTCTAATTTCAATGTGTTTCGTTTGAGAGTGCAAGATGGGATTTTTAGAAAAACTTATGGCACTACTATTATCACACACGATAGGCGTATGATCTAAAGATATGTGATAATCACTAAGAGTTTGCTTTATCCAGAACACTTGGGCACAACAACTCGTGGTCGAGATGTATTCGGCTTTGGATGTTGATAATGCAACTAAATTTTGTTTCTTACTAAACTACGATACAAGTGCAAAGCCTAGAAAATGATAAGTTTTACTAGTGCTTTTAGGATCGATTGTGCAACCTGCCCAATCAGCATCTGAATAACTAAGAAGCTGAATATGAGTGTCTTTTGGATACCAAAGCCCTACGCTTCTAGTGCCACTAAGATATCTAAAAATTTGTTATACGGCACTAAAATGAGATTCTTTAGGACGTGACTAAAATCTAGCACATAAATATACACTAGATATGATATCAAGTCTATCAGCGGTTAAGTAGAGAAGGGATCCGATCATACCTCGATATTTTGTGACATCTACGCAAGTACTTTATCTAATTTATGGATGTACTTATGGGAGCATTCATAAGCTTCAAGTCATCCATTTCGAACCTCTTGAGCACGTCCAATATATACTTATTTTGATTGATGAATATACCAGCTCTAATTTGCTTAATTTGGAGACCAAGGAAGAATTTGAGTTATCCCATTATAATCATTTCAAATTTTATACTCATGCATTTTGAGAATTCTTCACAAAGATGGATATTAGTGGCACCAAATATAATATCATCAATATAGATTTGAACAACAATTATATCATTCTATTGAGTTTTGACAAATAGGACAGTATCTGCTTTTCCTATTGAAAAGTCATTTGAAAGTTGAAATTTGTTCAATCTTTCATGCCACTCCCTTGGAGCTTGTTTTAAACCATAAAGAGTTTTCTAAGTTTAAAAACAAAGTTCAGATACTTGTGATCTTTAAAGTCGGGCGGTTGCTCGACAAAAACTTCTTCTTGGATGAAACCATTAAGAAATACACTTTTGACATCCATTTGATAAAGAATAAATCCTTTAGAACAAGCAAATGCAAGAAATGCGAATGGAGTTAAGTCAAGCAACTGGTGCAAAGGTTTCCTCAAAATCAATTCCTTATTCTTGATTGTAACAATGTTTCCTCATAATCAATTCCTTATTCTTGATTGTAACATCGAGCCACTAATCTAGCCTTGTTATGCACAATAATTCCATTTTCGTCTCTTTTATTTCTATAACCCCATTTTGTACCGATGACGGTTTGACTATGTGGTCTAGTGATTAAATCCACACATTCTTTCTTTCAAATTGGTTTAGCTCTTCTTGCATGGCTAGAATCCGAAATTCATCAAACTTAGCTTCCTTAAAGTTTTTTTGTTCAATTGGTAAGATGAAAGCACAACTATTTAGGTGATATCTAATAAAAGCTCTAGTAGTAACATCTTTGGATGGATCACAAATAATAATTTCTTTTGGGTGAGATGGAACAAACCTCCATTTTTTTTGATAGAGTGCGATCATTTGACGTTTATGTAGGTTCAACTTTACTTGGTTGAACGTTAACTTCTTATATGTGTTTTTCTTTTGGATCATCCTTGCTTTGGTCTTGAATGTTCATTTATTCGAAGGGAGTTTCCAATCCTATATCAATAGTAATGTCTTTCTCACGATCAAGAGGATTAGTTTCATTGAAAATAACATGCATAGATTCTTCTACGACTAGAGTTCTTTTGTTAAAAACTCTATAAGTCTTCCTAGTCGATGAGTAACCTAGAACGATCTCGATATCGGATTTTGAATCAAATTTTTCCAAATTTTAATTTTTATATAAAATAAAGCATTTAGATCTAAAAAAACCTTAAAATAGTTGATATTTGGAATCCTATTTTTCCAAAGCTCATATGGGATTTTAGTTTTCTTTCGACTAACTAAAACTCTATTGACAATATAGCAAGTAGTGTTGAAGGCTTTGGCCCAAAAATATTTTGGCATGCTATTTTCATTTAGCATGGTTTTAAACATTTCTTGTAATGTGCAATTTTTTCTTTCTACCACACAATTTTGTTGGGGAATTCTAGGAGTCGAGAAGTTATGTTCATATCCATTTTCATTACAAAGTTTGTCAAAAGCAAGATTATTAAATTCTCCACCATGATCAGTTATAATAGTTGTACTAGAGTATTCTTTTTTTCATTTTGAACCTTTTTGCAAAATGTTTGAATGAATTCAGGGCTTCATCTTTGAGGTTTAAGAAAATAACCCAGGTGAATCTAGAGAATGACAATGACGAAGGCATAATGTTTTCCACCTAAACTAGCAATTCTAGATGGTCCAAAGAGATCCATGTGGAGAAGTTGCAATGGTTTTGTAGTAGATGAAAAAACTTTATGTTTAAAAGAGCTTTTGACTTGTTTTCCAAATTGACATGCATCACATATTTTGTCCTTTTCATATTTTA
>CAIGRH010065751.1:0-11309 GCA_903798295.1 Fraxinus nigra
TTATGTCAAGCCTTATGTAGCCCCCAATGTACCCATAGCACTACTCTTGGGAAAAGGGTTCACTTTGCTGTCTGTTTCTTTGGAATTGGACCTTTCCTATTGGGCCTAATTTTTTTTTACACAATAATCAGCCCAAGTTCCAGCCCAACTACCCAAGTGCCCAACCCAGCTCGCCTAACCCTCATTACTTTTAGCAACGTTTGCGACTTTTTGCAATGTTTATTAAACATTGCAAAAAGTTGATCTATTACAACGTTTTTCAAACGTTGCTAAAGATAGACCCTTTTTGCAACATTTAATAAACATTGTAAAAGGAACCAATAAACATTGCAAAACGTTGCAAAAAATTACTTTTCGCAACGTTTCAAAAACGTTGCGAAATGTGACATTAGCAACATACATTTATCAAATGTTGCCAAAACTCAATTATATTAACACAACAACAACATTTACTTATTAAAATGTTACAATAGACCCCTTTATCAACACTTAACTATTGAATGTTGCCATTTATGTGTTGCAAAATCTCATTTTTGGCGTAGTGAAGCCAAAGAATGTCAAGGGACAAAAATCGTAAACCAATATAACAAGACATGACAACATTTTTGACAAGGTGTAAGACATCAGTCTTTTTGCATTCGTGTATGATGTAACTTAGTAGAAAATAAAGAAATGGTAAGCGGATACTAGAGTTACTTGTCACATATGAGCAAATTGCAGGACTATACCTACAAGGCTATGGATCATGAAGAATAACTCTACATGGAAAACTCTTCACCTTTCAAAGTTCAAGGGCATGGAAAGATAGTATTGAAAATGGCAAATGGAAAGGAACTCACATTGAATAATGTTCTTCATGTGCCTAAGATTCGTAAGAATTTGGTATCCAATTCCTTAAGCAAGATCAGATTTAAGCTAGTCATTGTATTAGATAAATTTATCTTTACTAAAAATGAAATGTTCATTAGAAAGAGATACCTAAATGAGGGGCTTTTATGGTGAACATAATGACTGTTGTACCTCTAGTTATGAATAAAATTACATTTCTTCTTACTTACCCGAGTTGTTTAGACATGTTAATTTTAATACTTTATCTATATTAATCTAATTAGATTAATAAAAAATGTGATATTGATCCTAATCATAAATGCAAAATTTGTGTGGAAGACAAAATGTCTTGACTTTCCTTTCATTTTGTCGAAAAAATTAACACGCCCATAGATTTAATTTATACCGATATATATGATTTAAAGTATTTACAAACTAGAGACATTAAAAAGTACTTTATCACTTTATTGATGATTGTACTCGATATTGTTATATGTATTTACTCAAAAGTAAAGAAGAGGCAATTGAAGTGTTCAAACACTATAAATTAGAAGTCGATAATCAACTTAACAGAAAGATTAAGGTAATAAAGCTGATAGAGGCAGTGAATATATTTCTCATTTGAACAATTTGTCCAAAACATAGAATTATTTTTCAAACAATGATATCTTATTCTTCTCAATCTAATGAAATAGTTGAAAGGAGATGATGAATCCAATTTTGATGCATATTCACTTGTTACAAAAATATTTCCATTCATATGCTTATAGCAGTACCATATGAAATTGTTTGGGTATATATCAAATGAATGATAGAATGTCATTCTTAGCAACTAAAGGATTTGTTGCCTCAGAATAAGAAAAAAAGAACGCCGACTTGTTAAATCGCTTAATGGGTTAAAGCAAGCTAAAAAATGCCATGAAAAATTGATACATTTATGGTGTCAAATGGTTTCAATATTAATGAGTGTGACAAATATGTATATGTTAATAAAACTCAAAATAGATATGCTATAGTTTGTTTATATGTAGATGACATGCTAATTATGAGTAATAACGATACTATAATTCAATCTACAAAGATGATGCTAACGAGTAAGTTTGATCTAAAGGATTTGAGTGTCACTGGTATTATATTAGGAATTAAGATTTCTAGAACATCTGATGAGCTCATATTGTCTTAGTCATATAATATTGAGAAAATTCTTGATAAGTTCAAGAAATATAATATTATTCTATGAAGATACCAATTGATGCTAGTACGCTTCTCGGTTCAAATACTAGTGAATGTAAGTCTCAACTATAATATTATCATATTATTAACAATTTAATGTATTTCATGAATTGCACAAGACCTTATGTTGCTTACTCTAAAAGGAGGCCAAGTCATTATAAGAGTAACTCGAGCACTAAGCATTGAAAGAGAAATTGTTAGAATTTTAAGGTATTTAAAATATATCAAAAACTTTGGATTGTACAATTCTATATATCTAGCGTTACTCGAAGAATACTGCGACGCTAATTGGATATCCGATACTAAAGGCTATTAGTCTACAAGTGGATATGTCTTTATACTTGGAGGTGAAACAAAATCTTCAAAACAAACTTGTATAGTAGATCGATAATGGAATCCAATTTCATTGCTTTGGATAAAGTTAGGGAGGAAATCGAGTTGCTAAGAAACTTTTTAGAAGATATTTCATGCTAAATGAAACTTAGTCCTGCTATATGTATTTACTGTGATAATCAATCAGCAATTAAATGGTAAAAAAATGTCATGTATAACTATAAATCTTGACATATACGCTATAGACACAATACTATTAGACAATTGTTGTATATTGGAATTATCTCTGTATATTATATAAAATAAAATAAAAAGAATATTTTGGATTCGCTAACTAAAGGTTTGATAAAAGAGCAAGTAGAAAGTTCATTGAGAGGGTTATAGTAACTGAACCTAGTTCACCGGAGATCCAAAAATTTAGGTTCAATGGGACAATCGAACTATGAAAAACTCAATATGCACTTGGAAGATTTATTTATTACTCCTACCCATTCTTATGATGAGACAATGCCTAACTACCATAAGAATCAGGTCAAGTTCACCTATGTAGGTATGAATGCCCCTTCTATGAGAATTGTGTGATGATGAGTTCTCTAAAAATACTCAAGAATTAGGTAGTGTTCAAGGAAAAAATAGACACAAAAATGTGAGAACCAATTGGGTTCAGAAGTAACAGTGTGACTTCTATTGTCTAGTTTACATGAATGAATGATTGTTCCAAGCATTTTTCTACTCATGATTCAAGTAAATCCGGTAGATCTTTATTAGAAAAAGTTCAAAGTCTTTGACTACTTATCTTGATGTAGTCTCTCTTCATTTATATTTGAATTTGTATCTGTTGTTGCATTTTATTTCAGAAAAGTCGATATATTTCATTCATGTGGGGATAGTTAGAAAATGGTTTTGAACGAGCAACTTTGAGCTCATAATTTAGTGGGACCCGAACATCAAATTTAACTTGATCAAACATATTCACGTTATAGTTAGCGAGATGAATAACATAATATATTTATTTGTCAAAAAGAATTAACTATTGATTGAATGAAATATTTGGATTCAAATTCACCCATTTGAAACTTTAAATATAGTGGACTTGATTAAATTTGTTAACATTTGTTCGATATAGGATAACCAGTGGAAAATGTTTAATTTATAAGGTGCAAGTTTGGCGTTTGGTTTTGGCCCAAAGGGAACCCAAATTTGAGAAAAGGGAAAGAACCATGATACAAAGTTCAAAACACACATGCAGACGTGCCCTACATCATTCGATCGATCAACTTGACTCAACACCCAGGTTCGATCTAATTTGGTCGGGCTTGGTGTGAGTGTGAGTCTAAGTCTTGCATATGTCTTTTCAAGACATTATTTATTTAAATTTTTTTTGGTTTAAATTGCAATTCATTAATTTTTTTGAGTATTGAGTGAAATTATTTTTAACGGTCTAATATTTTGAACCGTAGGCTGAGGAGTGTGACAAACGTCCATTTCTATAACAAATGTCTATAGTAGAAGTCTATTTCCTATCTGAATCAACACCTTTATTCATTTAAATGGTTGTCTGAATAGTAGCAAATGTTCTTTATGTTGTTTTTGAGGAGGCATTTGAGAGAGAATTGCTGTCTGGCTTAAATAATCACTGAATGAAGAAATTTCGTCTTAAGGATACACTGTGAAGAAGATGGGATCGAATAATTTTTTTGTTCCAATTTTCATCTATTTTGATTCTATTCAATCCTATTCCTTTATATCTAAAAGATTGTCTTTAGATTGTTAAAAGAAGAGATTGATAGATTGTTAGAAGAAGAGATTGATACTCCAGGAAAAACACATTTTTTTGGCTCTCCAATTTATTCTATATCAAACACTAACTAGTATGACTCACTCAAATGTAAATTTCATATCTATCCATTCACAAGAAATTGTTTAGATTTCAAATTTTGTATTTACTATTTCTTATATTTCAATCCATAATCACAAACTTTTTTTAAAAAAATAAACACACGCATACAAACTATTGGGAGTTTTCCAAAAAGTAAAGAATTCGATAAATGAAAAATAACACATCTAAAGCAAGAACATAAAGAACAATGAATTGTTCACCCGATTTAGCAATCGCCTAATTTGGGGCCTTAGTGATCAACCCAAACACTAACCGCAACCGAGAATTTCCTAGAGAGTACAGATTACATCAAACCAAGATTTAGTCATGGATCTACAAACAAATCTCTTAAATCACATACCCTAACCACGAATTACCCAAGAACCCTAATCACTCTACAAACGTACAAACCAGCCACTATTTTTAGGCACGAGTTACTGTAGCAGTACTAATGCCCAAGTGTTACACAATTATTGTTTAGAATCTCATAAAATATTAGAGTTCAGACGAAGAAAAAGACTGAAAGGGTATAAAGAGAAAAATCCTCGAAGTCAACAGAGGCCAAAAGATAAGTGAAGTGAAATGTCTACCAGCCAAAGGCCATATCTGACCAAGAATAAACCTCAGTCGTGGATTAGATGCAACGAGTTATAATCCACCTCAACAAGCACAATCCACGTCGAGTCCAATGCGCCAATCAAGGGTTGTCATATGGCCATCCATTCATCTAATTGGGCATATAAGGGAATTTACCAAACTAGCCTCCAAGAATTGCATTTTTGAGAAACACATTTTACAATCTTCACATTGGTTCTCAAAAACCTCACTCTCTCTGGTTGTTTAGGTGCACAAAAGTGGTTGATCTTACATCATCGCCCAAGTACTTGTGAAAAAATTAACCTGTATCAATATGCAGTAAAGATAAACACGATTTAAACTTACCAACAACCAACTCTTTTGTCCTCAAATCAGATGAATTTTTTTCAGTATGAATTTTAAACAAATTAACTTCACCTACAGAGATTTTATATCTAATAAAATAGTACTTCACCTCAATGTGTTTTGATCTTTCATGATAAACATGATTTTTGCTGAGTAAAGATCAAGCAATACCATGCAAGAAATTCAATGACTTTAAAATCCTTTTTAGACGTATACATTATTTTACAGTCCCAGCCTCAGTCATAGCCATATATTTAGTTTCCATGCTAGATTAAGTGACTGTGGACTGTAACTGAGATTTCCATGTTATGTAGTAATTACCAAGTGTAAAAAAGAAAGTTGTAGTAGATTTTCTCTACTTCTTATCACCAACAAAGTTAGCATCTACATATCCTTTTAATGTCAAGCTATCATGTCCTTTTTTATACACTAATCCAAGATTAATATGCCAACAATGTATCTCAATAACCACTTTAAGCTAGACCAATATGACTTACCAAGGTTGGACATAAATCTACTAAAAAAGCTCATGGCATAAGCTAGGTTTGGTCTAGTAGTGATCATGAAAAACATAATAGATCCTTTGGTATTAGCATTTGGAATGTTTTCCATTTCCTTTATTTCCTATTTAGTTTTTGGTGAGGGTACAATGGATAGATTCATATGAGCAGCAAGAGGAACATTTACAGATTTAGTTTCTTTCATGCCAAATTTAGTTACAAATTTATTTAGGTAGGCTTCCTGAGTAATAATTAATCTATTTTCTCATTTATCTCTCTTATTGAATATTTTTGTCATTTCATAAATCCTTCATATCAAATTATGATTTTACAAGATTTTTTCATTTATGATTTTAGTCTTGCTAGAACTATCTAAGAGAATGTCATCAATATATAGTAGTAGGTAGACTTCACATCCACCCTTAGTGTTGTTATAGTTCAAGCAAGCATCATAATCACTTCTTTTAAAACTAATTTTTAGAACATATGAATCAAATCTTTTGTACCACTGTTTGGGACTTTGTTTTAGTCCATAGAGTCTCTCTAGTTTACACATACAATCAGTTTTACCTTTCACCTCAAATTCTTGAGGCTGAACCATGTAATTATTCTAGTCCAACTTACCACGCAAGAAGGCTGTCTTAAAATCCAATTGTTCAAGTTTCCAATTGAATTGAACAAGAAGTGCTAAGACTAGTCGAATGGTCTTATATTTGATCACATAAGAGAATATTTCATTATAATATACATCTTCTTATGAGTAAAGCTCTTAGCTGCTAGTATAGCCTTTATACCTTAAAGGATCGGTGGGATTATTTCCTTATTTTAAATTGTAAATCCATTTACATTGTACAATCCTATGATTCTTAGGTTTCGTAAATAGTTTCCAAGTCTTATTCTCAATTAGAGATTGTGTTTTTTCCTCCATCACCCTTTTTCAATTTTCAGATCTTGGCCCATCCAAAGCTCCTTCAAAAGAAGCAGTTTCCATCAGTTCTAAGACCTCTCCGAAAAATAAGGCAAAGTCACTCACGTTTCGAGATTCATATCTAGAGTTAGGTCACACATGTCTCCTCTCCCTATTTTTGACCAATCGATAGTCTTGTATAGATGTCTCTAATGTAGGGTCAATTTGGTTTTCAGGTTCCGTTTCAATATGTAGTTCACCAACTTTACCTCTATCATGTTCCCTTCATCTCCTACTATTAAAGGGATTTAAGTTTTATTGTTCTCAATTTAAGTGTAGTTGAATTTAGTTAACCATCGTTAGGAGAAATCTTGTCATTTTCAAGTTCTTTAGAAACATTAGCTTTGTGTTTTAGGTATGACACTTCAGATTCATTAAACTTCAAATTTTCACTGTTAATGATTTTAATGTCTTGAACACCAAACACCCATAAACTGTAGCCCTTTACCTTTTTAGGATAGCCATTTAATTTTTCCTTGGTTTGATGTGCATAAGTTGCACATCAAAATATCTTAATGTGTGACAAATTTGGTGGCTTTCTAGTCAACAGTTCCAGAAGAGTTTTAAACTCAATAGAACTAGATGATGATCTATTTATCATATAAGCAGTAGTACATACCGCTTCAGTCCAAAAACCCTTAGCAAGTCTTGAACTGATCAACATAGACCAGACCTTATTCATAAGGTCCTATATATATCCTTTTTGCAATCCCATTTTGCTAGGTGTATACTTGACAATCTTATGTCTCATTATTCCATTCTTCTTAGAGAAATTATCAAATTTAATGTTACAAAACTCAAGACAATTATTAGTTATTAAAGTTTTTAACTTTTTATCCAATTGATTTTCAACCATTTTATGCTAGATTTTAAATTTCTGGAAGGTTTCAGGTTTAGCCTTTAATACCCAAACCTTTCTGACAGGGACAAACCCAGCACCTGGCCAGCCCTGGCGACCGCCAGTGCTGGGTCCACCGGAAACTTCAGACAACCATTGGGCAGGGGTTGGGAGCCGAGAAGGAAGAAGATGAAGAATAGAAGAAAGAGGATTGGAGGAGGAGTTGGAGTTTTCAAAATTTTGGACCTCATTTTTTTTCTAAAAAAAAGGCCCAATTCGGTCCAATCCATTTAACAAAAACCAAATAAAAGGAATTGGTCCAATCCAATTTCCATATCCATTTCTCATTTCTTCAGGCGGTGGGCGACGACTACGGTCTACGAGGGCGATTGTTGGCGAAATTAATTTGGGCAAAATTATTTTGAGGTCTGAGGAGGACGGTGGAGGCTGCTGGCTGTGGTGATTGGTGAGTAGAGGCTGGGCTGAATCACTAATTTTAGTTCTTAACGAGTAACCTCGGTTGAGAATTATTTTGTTTGAATGCCTGGGTTAAGAGCTCTAAATACTTGTGTTGAAATGGAAAGAATCTTTGTCGAAAAAAGAATCTCATAGCTTTAATATTAGATCTGACTGATTCACTGAAAAATTGGGAAAAGAGCTTAGACACTTGAATAACATGGAAATAAAACTTTTGGCATGATAAGCATTAAATTAAAAATCTTGAAGCGATTTATGCGCTCATGTTTTATTCCATACATTTTCAGTGGAGTATTTGGTCTATTTGTACTTGAAGCAATTTGCATCGTGAAAGAATCTTTATTCCTGTAGGCTGTAAATGATGATATGACAGTGGGAATAAGTTGGGGAGCCTTTGTCTGGAAATAATTTGCAAGGTCTGTTTTTTCTATTGTTTAGCTGTTGAATTTCAAAAATATGAAATGGGCAATTTAAGTGACCATTTCTATACCCTCTGGGCTGCTGCCGCATTATTTTGTGAAAATGCAAGTTCGGGCTAGATTGTTTGGTAACTCTTGAATTAAGTTTAAAATTGTACATGGCATTAGCGAAAGAATGCAGTTTCTGATATTCAGCATAACTACTTTGTTAGATTTTATAGAAGTAGTTAGATGTGTTTGCTATTTAAGTCTTTCAGTTATTTACTTTGGACATATGGAAAGGATGATTGACCATTACTTTTTCTGGCTAGGATTAATAGCACTTGGTTTTCATTTATACTTTCTCATGCTAATGTTTCTACCTTTTTCCAGGTTTCACATTTTGTCAGATTTCGATGAGGGTAAACGTAGTTGTCGCAGAAAATTGGAACGCCACAATAATAGGCGTCGAAGAAGACCTAATTGGACTATGAGTGTTTGGGTTGGAGTGGAGGCTGGGCTCTACGGCCTGGGGGCTTGGGGGCTTGGGGCAGGCTTGAGTTTTTGGGCTGGGCCGCTGGAGGTATTTATAATTTTATGTATATACTTTTTACGTTTTAGTGCATTTATATATGTATCGAATTATATTTTTGACTATTATGATCGTTGATTGTCTACGGTCATCAGTCACTGGTCAACGGTCTCTACCCTGCTGGGTCCAATTCCTGGATTCACCCCTGCTTTCTGAAATGGTCATCAACAATGGACAAGAAGCATTTATTTTCACCGAAGGTGGGATGATTTTCAGGTCCCCATAAGTCGGCTTGGACATAATCTAAGGATCTCTTAGTAGTGTGTGAACCNTGGCTAATTCTTGAATAATCAAATGGATTTACCTAGCAAGTCTAGGCGAATTATATTTTCGCATATTATGATCGTTGATTGTCTACGGTCATCAGTCACTGGTCAACGGTCTCTACCCTGCTGGGTCCAATTCCTGGATTCACCCCTGCTTTCTGAAATGGTCATCAACAATGGACAAGAAGCATTTATTTTCACCGAAGGTGGGATGATTTTCAGGTCCCCATAAGTCGGCTTGGACATAATCTAAGGATCTCTTAGTAGTGTGTGAACCTATCTCAATGCTCACTTTGTGAGATTTGCCTAGCACACGGGAGGTTCACTTTAATTTTTTCCAATCAGTTTTTGATTGCTTAAATTAGACACTTATTACCAATATGTCCCATTCTGTTATGCCAAAGTTTTGATTTATATTCAATGACACTAAAGAGATTAGAATTAGGTACAAAGATTGTATTGCATTCAAGGTAGAACAATTCGTTGCTTTTAGGTCATTTCACCACAATCAAGGAGCTCTTCATAATTTTTAGTGTATTGTTATCATATTTAATGACATGTCCCTCATTTTCGAGAATTCCTAAAGAAATAATGTTTCTTTTTAGATTAGGAACATATATGATATTGATAATTTGCCTGATAATGCCATCATGCATTTTGATGACAATGTCACCAATTACAACAACAGTTATTGAGTTATTATCCCCCATTTATGCATTTCAAGGTTTTATCTCCTTATAGTCATAAAACTAGAATGTTATAGGATACGTGTGAAAGGTATACCTTGAGTTTAATATCTAGTCCCTATTAGTTTCTTCACTAGTCATAGTCATAACACACAGACTATCTAATTCACATCAACAACAACATTGCTCAATTCTCACTTATGTGTCTTTATGTTTCTTTTTTTCACTCAAAACAGTATCTCTTAAAGTGCCCTAATTTACAACAATTGTAGCATTTTTATTGCTTTTATCCTTAGATTTTGATCTCCCTTTTGATTTTCCTTTTCCCTTTTTAATTTGAAAGCTATTTTCTCTCTTTCCAGTCCTCCTTCTAACAAACACACTTTCTTTTTTGGAGTTAGATTTAGATTCCTTTCTAACTTCTAACTCCCTAGATTTCAAAGCATCTATTACTATAGCTTGAGTCAATTTATCCCTTGACTATTTTACTGCATTTTTGACATCTTTATAGGATTCAGGCAATGAGTTTTGAAAGTTTTAAATTATGCGAAATTACACGATTTAAGGCAACAAGTTCTTTTTTGATTGTTTCTAGGTGGTTAGTCAAACAAGTCAATTTATCCTAAATTTGAATAACACAATCAATAACTAAAGTAGTAAATAACACCAAATATGATTACGGAGAAACCTCAACTTTGTAAAAATCCTGGTCACTTTTTCAGTCAATAATCCACTATAAATCAAAGCAAATTTACTGAGTGGTCCAAACATGTCTATCTTGTAGAACTTCTAACCTCAATTCCTACAGTCTCCCTTGATCCTATTAGAGGTGTGCTCTTTCAAAACAAATCCCAAATCCTAATTTATACATTAGCACTCTTAAACTGTGTGTTCCTAGTGTTAGATCCCGACTCTTGGTACCTCACCTTTGCCCTCCTAAATTTGTGCTTATGCAGTAGCTCCCGATCACTGGTATTAATTTATCTCCGATGAATTAGGTAATTTAGTATTTGATCAAAAGATCTTGTGTGTTTTGATATGTGGTTTAATATGAAATAATATGACTTGATCAACAAAATATGTTTTGGAAGAATTTATGGATCAATTAATATGTGTTGGTTGAATCTTGAAATCAATGA
The DNA here is from genome assembly GCA_903798295.1 of Fraxinus nigra. Lineage (NCBI taxonomy): Eukaryota > Viridiplantae > Streptophyta > Magnoliopsida > Lamiales > Oleaceae > Fraxinus > Fraxinus nigra. The sequence goes on from CAIGRH010065751.1 coordinate 11,079, forward strand.
ATATTTTTTTATTATCAAAGAATTGGTCTCTATGGAATATATTTGATTCAACACACTTTTGAACGTTCATATATCTTTGACACTCTTTAGGCTTTTAATTGTATTCTGTTGACCAATGGTTGATCATGACCTTAATGTTTTGATTATAACAAACAAGTCCATCTTGTTTACTAACAAATTGAATTGAATGTTTAAGCCTTCAAAGTTATAAAAATTATTATTCACACTCAA
>CAIGRH010065755.1:0-13324 GCA_903798295.1 Fraxinus nigra
TAATTGTTGAAGAACAAATAATTCTAAGCAAAAGAGATAGAGACGGGGGCAAAATAATTTTGAGTATTTCAAGTTGCATTAGCTTCAAAGTGTTACAAGGGTTGGTATTTATAGTATTACAATCGTAGTGTTGACCGTTGGATGAAGCACATGTGGCTTCATCCGACCCACCATGATGTGCTATCGTAGATGTCCCATCATTCACTAGCCATAGGTTGCACATGAGTGTGTAGGGAAGATGAGCAGCCCTTTGGAGTGTGTTAGTGTAAACAATCAATTAGGCTGACAAGATTTGATTTAATCAGGCTGCAAGTTGTCATATCAATCATTTGCTAGATTCCATAAATAGAGGGCTTCGACAATTGAGCATTTGAGTGGACTTTGGTTTGTTGAATTTGGTCAACCTTTGACTTTCCTTTTGACCTATGCCTTCATGTGGTTACCACGTATGCTTGGACTAGAGCCTCGAGGCGAGGCTTAACAATTGTCCTCCAAGTCTAAATATGATTATTTATATAATATGTGGATTTTGCTTGAAATTATTATTCGATTGGGGTGACTCTTTTCTTGTAATGGTTGATTTCTCTTGTTGGGTTTCATTCACCTAACACAATAGCATAGTCCCTCAACTTTAAGTATAAATATTTATATAATACTTGAAATTTGCATAAAAATGATTTTTGCCGAAGCTATGTATCTTGAAATTATTGAATGTTCTAAGAGCAGTTGAGGTGCTTTTGGCCGAAGCTGCTACTTTGAAAAAATTCTTGGAAACAGCTGAGGCCATTTGTTAAAGTTGTCTACTTTAAAAAAGAAGGGATTTTGAAGGAACAGCTGAGGTCTTTCTAGCTGAAGCTGTCAACTTTGAAGAAATGTTTTGGAAGCAGTTGAGGCCATTTATCGAATCTATCTACGTTGGAGTTGAAGTGGAGTGCTCATTTGCTGAGACTGTAATGTGTGGACTCTGAAATTGTGTTTTTGAAACGTTGGGAAAACGAAGCGTCTTCAATTATTGTATCCAAATGATTTACCGTCTTATACATTTTCAAGAAAAGACGATTAAGACGGTTCACTTTTCCATACATGCAATTGTTGCCACATTTAATGGGCAATGATGAATGCTGAAGGCGTGTTCTTGGGAGGGAGATACATATGCAAGCGTGAATTAGACGTTCTAATCTGAACCATTAAATACAAAATGACAGATGCTATGGGTGGCTCACATTGACTCTTAAATGAATGGTAGGATGCCTCAGATCAAAATCCAACATTTGAGGTTGATAACCTTGCCTATAAAAGGCGAAATATTAAATAAACATTTCTTTACTTTTCCAAAAAATGAAATCAAGCTCCCAAAATCTCTCGAATTCTCCGTGTTTTGCTCAAACACGTTGAACTTTTTCGGCCACCTTTAAGAACTCTGGCGACTTGTGTTTTGTCTTTTGATTTCACATGTATTTTTTGACCAATATTATATTTCTTTCATTTTGAATCCTCAGAGATGGGGGTAACCATAACCAACATAGTCGACCTTGTCCATGCCATTAGGCCAACTCAAAGTGGTTTACCCATGATGAAGGGACATCAGGATTATGACACGAGTTTGAGGAAGCCAGAATTCCTTCAAACGTAACTGCTGCTTGCCTGGTGATATTAGGGAGAAGTACTATATCCCCTATACCATAGAGCTCCTAGCACTCTTTCTTGATGAGCAATCCTGTTTTATTAGGCAGAGATGTATAGCAGTTAGCGAATTTCCTTTGAAGGGGAAACTTCGTCTGCCTCTTCATTCATTCTTTATCTTAGGTCATATGGACCAACACCTACCCAACTCGCTCCTAACTCCAGAGACTAACTAGTTGGGACCTATTTCTTATGGAAGAAGACTTTCATGGGCAAGGACATGCCCTTCTATGTCTCTTAATCATCTAGCCTAGAGTATTAGGAAAAGGGAACTCCAAGGATCGGTATTCTCCTTGTTCATAGGGAGCACGTTCCCCTTTTGTCATAGGCCTCTACTTCTCCATTGAAGGAAGAAAATATACTTGGTTCTGGGTTAGGGGACGATGGCAGACGTGTGAGGGTGACGAGGTCCCTCAAGTGTCAGTTCCAACCACTTACTATGAAGCTTGTGAGTTCTTTATCCTTAGGTATCTGTGTTTTATAATTGAATTGATTCTGACCTTGTATATGTTGCAGAATCGGTAGATCGCTTCGAACTGACCCAAGTAAAATTGGGTATTATAGATGACATACATTCATCCTCTGTCTTCTTGAGAGTTTGATCGTGACCATGAGATTCTTTGAGGAGTTCAGACTAATGGCTCGCTCTGTAAAACTTATAAAATCTCTTACTGTTTGTAGAGGGTAGTTTCATACTGAACTTCCATCTTTTTCTTTTGTTTATAGAAAATTTTGAGAAAGGAAAATACCCAGCCCCTGATATGGCTTCCATCCTAGTTGCAACCTCCATAGTTGGAAAGAAAGTGTTCAAGCCCTCATCTGATGCTATCATACATGTAAGGGACCAAGTAGAAAAGGTCAGCAAAAAGGCTGCAGGTCGAAAAGGTGAGGTATCTTTAAAGGATAAGGGAAAAAACTAAGTGGTTGAGGTCCACAAGGGAAAATCTACATTCTCTTGTACTAGGGAGAGGGGTCTACTGTTAGCTTGTCGCCTCCATTTGAAGTCCCTATAAGGGAAAATTAATGGCATGCTCCATTGCTACTGTAAGGGAGGTTAGAAGAGGCCAACTGCCATGGAGCTTCTAAGGCAAGAGCCTTCGAAGAGAGGGAGGGCGTCAAGCGACACTTCAACTATTTCTAATGTAGCACCTCCCAAGACCAAGCTCTCTTTGTCCAAGAGGAGCAATAAACTGGCTCCGGAGGCTCTGTCCATGCTCTTAGAAAATTAAATAATTTCAAGATACATAGCTTCGACGAAAATCATTTTTATACAAATTTCAAGTATATCTAGCGAATGATAGATGTGACAATTTGTAGCCTAATTAAGTCAAATTTTGTTAGTCTAATTGATTATGTAAACTGACACATTCCAAAGGGTGGCTCCTCTTCCACACATACTCAAGTGCAACCTATGGCAAGTGGATGTTGAGACAACTATAATAAGACATCCTAGTGGGTCGAATGAAACCACATCTGTTTTATCCAACGGTCAAGACAACTATTGTAACACTATAAATACCAACCCTTGTAATACTTTGAAGCTAATTGGACTTGAAATAGTCAAAATTACTTTTCCCTATCTCTATCTCTTTTGTTTGGAATTATTTGTTCTTCAATAATTAATCATATATGCTTGAGAGGTGGTTATTGATAAATACAACGGATTTTGATTGACTCACCCCAATGTCTTAACATTTGTTTGGCTTATGTCTCGTAACGTGTCTTCTAAAACACGTGGCATTTGTGCTTATCCTATGCGAAAGCGAGTGTGGTCCAAGATCACGTTGGCTTGTTTTTAGGAGTTAATATATTTAAAAAAAAAGGAGTTTTAAATAAGGCTTCTCAGGCTGAGGAGTCTGTGAAACTTGCTCCCGCTTTAATAAATATTGAGAATTTGCTTATACTGAGGTGGTGGATTGGATTGAGGTAAACTCAACTTTCAACACTTCAGAGTAGAGGTTGGAATTCTTGGAGGAATGGGAGCCCCAGACTCATCAGATGGCAACCACACGATAGAACTTGAAGAAGATGAGGCTGGGGATGACAATCCAACTCTGAAGCAATTGACCCCAGTGTCATCGTTCCTTTTGCTGATGCCCCTCCCCACCTGCTTAGCTGTTTGACTTTTTATTTTTATGTTTTTAATGTAATTGGCTTCGACCCCCATGTACTTATGAATTTTTTTATTGAATGAAAATCTTTTCCTTACATTTTTATTACCACTTCGCTAGATTTACTTATAATATCTCCTTTCGACATGTTACTGCTTTCCACTTACTTCGATCTTCACTAAGACTTCTTTCAATCAATATTTAAAAAGTGTTAAGATTTCTCTTATTTCTTGACTTTAGCTTTTCCAAGCATAAGATTGGATGGTTTATCTATGCAAGGGCTTCTCCCATGGTTTTATCTATGGGAGGCATGTGTTATCTACTTCGACGATAAACGAGGTGGTCTCCTTTGGGACTCGATTCTCCGTTGAAGTGTTCATTCTTCCTTACATGATGGATGGCTCATCGATACAAGTAGGGACAGAAACAGATATTTTGAGTTAGGGGACACAATCAAATTTGCAAAAAAGTTGTGAGGAATTTTACATTCGAAAATTTACATAAAAAAAAATAATAATAATACCCCATGTAATTTTACATCCAAGAATTTGCATAGAGTATGACCTTTTCAAATGTAAAATTACAAAAATTTTGATATCATACCCCATATAAAATTTTCTAATAAAATGATATGAATTATATTGAGAAATCTGTATCGCAAAAGTAATAATAATTGATTTTTTTAAAAAAGAAAAGACGAGTTAGACTCCCTTTAAGATGCATGGTTGACGTGTCTTTAACTATTTTTGATATCTGCTTGGACTATTTGATATGCCTATGATGTAGTTCTCGACACGACTTTTTTGATGACATATGCAATTTGTGAATTCGGCCGAATGATCGTCGGAGGATTTTTAAAGTTAGTATATTATTGAAATTCTCGAAATACTACTTTGGAACGACCTACTTTGACAAGACGTAACATTTGATATGATTTGTCATTTTGCACGCTTTTAATAAAATTGAAAACTAGGCTGCGAACATTTCAAAATGGTATTAGGAATGTAATATTTTGACTTCTCTTGGCATCCTATAATGAATTTGAAAATTGAGACAAAAACATAGTAAAAAAATGGCCCCAAAGTTGGGGGGTCACGTGACCTCTATGTCCACCCCTGTGTCTACACCTACATACAAGGGCTTCTCACACTTTAAGAAGAATTTAATAATGCCGTTTTGATTAAATTAAACAAGTTGTACATAGATTAAGAGCTTTTACATGCATCCCTATTGATATTACCTTCTTAGGTGTTCCGCATCCCAAAGATAAGATTGTGCCTTTCTATCCAAAATTTCAATTTTATAAGTTTCAGATCGAAGCTCTTCTTTGATACGGTATGGCCCCTTCTAGTTATGGCTAAGGTTCCTACTCCCGATTTTTTAGAGAAAAGGAATACCCTCGCATCACAAGGTCGTTTACACAAAATGACTTTTTCATGACATTAGAATTGTAGTATCGAGTCATTTTTCGTTGGTAAACAACCAATGTTACTTTGAATTTGTTTCTCCTTTCATTGAAGAAATCCAGCTAACATTTTCTCGATTTGTAGTTGGATATATCATTGAATTGTAAGCAACAAGGAGATGATAGACCTACTTCGACTAGAATCATAGCCTCTGCTCCATAAGCTAAAGATAAATGAGTTTCTCCTATTACAATCCCGCTAGTAGTCCGTATAGCCTATAAGACCTGAGGTAACTCATCAACCATGCCCATTTAGATACATCTAACTTCCTTTTAAGGGTGTTTATGATTGTTTTATTGATATCTTCTAAGATGGTGGTGGTAGAGAAGTGCTCTTGATTCCGAGTTCTTTACATAGGTCTCTAATTTTCTTGTTATTAAATATATTTTTTTAGCAAATATATTTTTTTCCACAAGACCTTGGAAGTGTTGGGCTCGGTTATTTTAATCAGGGGCTCTGCCTCCACCCATTTAGTGAAATAATCAATGTCGACAATGGCAAAGCTAGCATCGCCTTTTTCTTTAGGTAGGGGTCCAATGAGGCCAATTTCCCACTTGAAGAAAAGTCCAGGGCTAGGGACAATAGTTAACTCCTAGGAAGGTTGCCATTGTATTTTCAAGAAGCACTAGCACTTGTCACATCTTTTCACAAACTGTTGCGCTTTCTTTTTAAGGTAGGCTAGTAGTATCCCTATCTTAACACCTTTTATGCCAGAGCCCATTCTCCTGAATGGGTGCCACAAATCCTTTCATGAATTTCTCGAAGAATGTATATGGCTTGCTTGCCTCTTATATATCGAAGAAGGGGTAAAGAGAAACCTTTTTAACATAGCACTTTAAGATGAAGTGCACTGCCCTTCTTCTGAGCTTCTGTACTTCTTCTTTGTCAGTGGCTAGGGCCTAGTCTTTGAGAAGTGATATGATGGGTTTCATTTAGGAAGGAGTGCCCTCAGAATCTTTGTTAACTTCAAAGAGCATCATCATGAGAATTTTCCACATGTAGGATTTGTGCTAACATGAACTTGTCAAGTGATGGAATAAGGTCCATCACCAACTTTAGATATACAACCATGCTTTTGTCTCTGGTCAAAAATTGACATTGACCTGGCTAACCATCAGTTTGGAGTCACTACTAATAATTACCATTTTCACTTGTATTTCAATATTGGTAGCCTTGAACTTAAACTTTACTGTGAAATTAAGTTTGTAATCCTCTGGGCTTATTAGGACCACACCTACCCCCAAACATGCCTTTCCAGAGGAACCATCAATATATAAATTTTATGGTAGTGGTTTTGATGGCTCCATTACTTCTTCCATTTTAGGAGCATTGATGAATTCTGAGATGAAGTCCGCAAGTGCTTGGCCCATGATTCTCATTTTTGTCTTGAAGACTAGATCGAATTCATTACGCTCTTCAACCCATCTTATCAACCTCCCAGAGACATCTGGTTTCTGAAGCACTTATCTTAGTGGAAAGTTGGTTAGAATGTGTATGATGTGCTTGGAAGTATGTCCTTAGCTTACTAGAGGTTGTGACCAATGCAAGAGTTAATTATTCCATGTTTGGATAGTGGGTCTCATCGCCAAAAGTGCTTTGGTTATATAATAAACAGGCAACTGGTGATCACCATCTTCTCTTACAAGTATTGAGCTGATGGCATCAGTAGATACCGCCAAGTAAAGTTGCAGGTGCTCATCACCTTTAAGTTTTGAGAGGAGAGAGGCATGTTCTAGGTGTTTCTTCAGCCCTTGGAAGGCCTCTTCGCACTTGTCTGTCCATTGGAACTTCTTCACTCCCTTTAGAATCTTAGGTACTTATCAGTTGCCTTTGAGATGAAGCGGCTCAAGGCTGCTATGCGTCTTGTGAGGATTTGCACTTCTTTAAGCTTTTGGGGGACCTCATTTCAATCAGAGCCTTAATCTTCTTAGGATTAGCCTTTATGCCTTTATTTGACCATGTAGCCTATGAACATTTCGAAGACAACACCAAGCGCGCACTTAAAGGGGTTCAACTTTATTCTGTACTTCCTCAATATTTGGAAAGCTTCATCTAAGTGATTCACATGATCCCTTGTTTGAGGCTCTTTACAAGCATGTCATCTACATAGACCTCTATTATTTTACCAATAAGGTCGGCAAACATTCTATTGACGAGTCTATGATATGCGGCCTTGATATTTTTTAACCGGTAGGGCATCAACTTGTTACAATAGAGACATATGTCCATTATGAAATGAATATGCTCTTTATCATCTAGATACATAGGGTTCTGGTTGTAGCTTGAATATACATTTATGAAACTCAACAGTTCATGTCCAACAGAGGAGTCAACAAGTTGATTTATTCATAAAAGGGAAAACTTGTCCATGAACCAAACTTGATTAAGGTTGGAGAGATGAATACATATTCTTCACTTGCCATTATATTTCTCGACAAGGACGAGTTGGAGACCCACTTCAGATACGTAGCCTCTTTGATGAAGCGATTGCCAATCAACTTTTTCACTTCGTCCTTCAGGGACCTCCTCTTTTGTCGATACGAGACAACATTAGGATCAATTTTCAAGTGATGCTAACTAACTTTTTGGGTTAATGCCAACCATATCATCATGCCTCCAAGTAAAGACATCTAAACATTTACATAAGAAGTGCTTCAGCTCCTCATTAGCCTCCATTAGCAGATCATTTCCAACCTGCAGGGACTTGGATGGATCCTGGGAATCCACTGGAAAAATTTCCAATTCTTCAACTGGTGTGGCTTGATGTTCGCATTCGATGACTTGAGAATCCAGTTTATTAAATTTCGCCATTTCTTCAACGACACTTATCATTCTAAAGACTGCCTTTTCTTTAGAAGTATCTAACATTTTGTAGTCTTTCCCTTATTTAAGGGTCTGCTTTGTTTAGGAGCATTATCCATGTCAATGTCTACCAGAATTATATTGAAGTCTCGCGACACGGCTTCCTTTAAGGAGTTTATGAAACACTTTCTTGAACCCATCTGATCACCTCGGACTATGGCTATGCCACTTCTAGTTGGAAACATCACACACATGTAGTATATGGATGTAACAACCCATAATTCTTTCAGAATAAGTTATCACAAGACTCTATGATAGGCTGAACGGTTGTCTACTATCAAGAATTCCATGAAATGATGGATCACTAAGGGCTTTGCTCCCATCTCAACCGCGAGAGTGGTTTTTCCTCTTGGGATAATACTGTCTCTCATAAATCCATACAGTGGGGAAGTTTTGGGGGTCAACTCATGATCCACAACCATTTTATCAAAGGTAGCTCCAAAAATTATGTTGACAGAACTCCCATTGTCTACCAACATTCATTTTAAACCATTGTGTGCAAAAATTGCCCTTACAACTAGAGCGCAATGGGGATAGTGAAAACGAGCATTTTCCTGGGTGAAGTTAATATGTTGTACCTCCATATTGTTGTTGACTATTAGGCTTTGTATTAGAGGGTTCTTAGCCTCTATCGCATAATTCCTTTATGCATTTTTGGGTTTTCTTCCAACATATGGGGATACAAAAATTGTATATATATATTTCTCAAATGGGTTCAAGATCGGTGTTGGTTGGAAGATCCATTATTTGCCTTTGCCCTCCCCTAGGCCTTTCTCCGTCGTTTTCTCGCTTACGAGAAGTATCATCTGGACGGGGTTGCCTAGCCTTATCTTTCTTAGGTTTTAGATCCTTCCTTATAGGAGGCATATCTCTTCGTGGATGTCTATTGTCCCTTTTATTATCAAATTGGGGGTGCAAGGCAATATCCATACAATCGGTGTGTTGTAGCTGTAAGAGTGGAGGTAAATATAGTAGATGGGCGTTTTGTCCCCATTTCTAGGTTCAGTAATTCGTCTTCTACCCCTTCCCATTCGAGGAGTTTGCTGGATAGACCTTCCTTACCCTCTTCATAGGCTAAAACAAGTATCATATTTAGCGTGGCTGCGGCCAGTGCCTATCCTAAGTTAATGGTGGTCAATTGTCTGACATTGTGATCTATTAAATGAGAAGCAATGCATCTTCCTCATTATCTTTGAGGAAGTGGGAATCCTTGGTTAGTCATATTCTGGTGATCATTCAACTCTTCATTGATGATCTCACGCTTAATCATTTCCATTAGGGCATCATAACCGGTATGATCCTTATTCTGTACATTCTTTCAGAAGAGAGAATTCATGTCCAGCCCTCCTCTCAAAGAAAATAGTGCTTCCTTATTAGTAACTTGCACATAGTAAGTCTTTTCATATGTGAAACGAGATAAGAAGCTTTTAATGATTCTCTGATTGCTGCCTTATGTCCGGAGATGCTATATAAGCCATTCACATTCTTTTCTAGTTGCAAAGCGTTTAAGGAAAGCCTTTTTGAAATCTGGCAAACTTCGAATACTTCCTTCCAAAATCCTATTGTACTACACTAGGACCACCTACTTAGATTCAAGTAGGAGACTCTACATTTTACTGATGGAGATGAGACTCTTAAGCTCATATGAGTTTTAAAACTGTTAAGATGCTTTGCCGGGGTAATCCCTTTCATCATACTTTGAAATTTTAAGTGGTACGAAGTGGCTTAGGACATGGTCATTTCTTAGTCCCCGAGAGAGGAAAATTATCATCGTTGTCGTCAAGGTCGCAAGACCTTTATGGTATGCTAGAGTATTCATCCTCTCAACCTGATCCAGAGGTAGTTGGGATGGGTCTACCTGATTTCTGGCCTGATCTACCCTCTTCTAACACCTATTTCTAGGCGAAGGGTTCTGTGGTACATTTTCCTTGTACATTCTCGTGTCGAGTCACAAAAAGAAGTGGTTGACGCTTGTTCATTGGTGTTGGAGACTGCTGGGCATGCCTATTTCTGGGTCCCATCGGACTTAGCCTATCGAATACACTGGTAGATCTCTGAGGTCTAAACTATAGCTCATATGTAGGAGGAAATTTGTCTACTCCATTGAATGGAACCTCAATAGGTCAGCCATGCACGTAATTTGAGGAGGTATCCACACCTACTTCTCTTTCTTAAGGGTCGTTATCCTCTCATAGTGATGAGGTGCCCTTTGAACTTTGAACCTCATCTTCTTGGGGATAATATCCCCCTTGAAGTGCAAAAGGGAAGACTGGCCCCTGTTGTGCATAATAACCCCTTGAGGGGCATAAAGAGGACTTTTGTAACCTCCTTTATTATGCATTTACTTGAGTAGTTCCTGTAGGCAATATTCTATTGGGTGATATCTCTCATATTTGTGGCCATGGAGCCACCTTCTTTGTGAGCTCGGCAACCGCATGGATCCACCTCGTCGATGCTGGTGGTGATATTGATAGCAAGCTGCACAAGCTGTGTGTGAGGGTTTAACTTCTTCAAGGTGTTCCCTAACCATCCGAGGCGCTGACTCTTCATTGTTAGAGCTCATACTGATATCATTTTTTTTCTAAATTAACTTTCGTAAGGATCTTTTCTCAGCAAATGATGTTCCATTTTTAAGGAACAACAAGAATTTTTTCCAAATGGTTTCTCCTAGGGGTTTTAGTTGTTATTTCTTTAAGAATAACTCATTTTTTTCCAAAGGTAGAAAATCCACCTAAAATATATTTTTCGATAAGATTTTTCCACGAATTTCTCATGGTTGAATACGTGGTTTCTTATAAACGACGTCAATCTGTTGAGCTCTAAAAAAAGAGCCAACAGGATCTCGAGCCCGTCTCGTCGTTGCAGGATAAGCAACGAATGCCACGTGTTCTAGAAAACACGTCTCGAGACACGAGTCAAACAAATGTTCAAACATTGGGGTGAATCAATCAGAGCTCTTGTATTTATCAATAACCACCTCTCAAGCATATATGATTAATTGTTGAAGAACAAATAATTCCAAGCAAAAGAGATAGAGTAAAGTAATTTTGAGTATTTCAAGTTGTATTAGCATCAAGATATTACAAGGGTTGGTATTTATAGTGTTACAATCATAGTCTTGACCATTGGACAAAGCATACATGGCTTCATCTGACCCACTAGGATGTCCTATCGTAGTTGTCCTATCATCCACTTTCCATATATTGCACTTGAGTGTATGTGGAAGAGGAGCCACCCTTTGGAGTGTGTCGTGTACATAATCAATTAGGCTGACATGATTTGACTTAATTGGGTTGCAAGTGTCACATTAATCAATCGCCAAACACCATGTTTATGATCTTCTTGAGAGTTGCTCCTAGTCCGAAGCCTTTTGGAGGGAGGAAGTTTGGGATAGAGGGCTTCGGCTATTAAGTGAGCTTTGGTCTATTGACTTTGGTCAACATTTGACTTTTCTTTTGACCAATGCCTCCATGTAGTTGTCATGTATGCTTGGACTAGAGCCTCTGCGGCGAGGCATAACATGTTATATTTTACTTTTTTTAGAAAAAAACATGGTGTATGATTAAATTCTACCGAGATTAAAATGGGAGAAGGGCTCATCGAATAATCAAGGAAAAATTGGTAAATTCACTATTTGAAGTTACATTTTGATAAAAGGTATATTTATTCCACAATTTTTATTTTTTGCACCAATTTTTTCTTGTACTTAATTTTCTTAATCTTTGCTCATTATATTATTTATGTCCCTAACGATTTTTCATTTCATTCTTATCCTATTAACACATTTTGTATTTAATAATAGTTTTATGTCCAAAAATTCGTTGAAATAGCACAAAATAACTAATTTTTCATCATATTTTTATAAAATAAATAAATAGAAAGTACAAAAAATATTTTTCCCTCATTTCAAAATATAAAAACAAAATATTTTGAGATAAATCATTATAAAGGATGAGACGTACTAATTAATGAAAGGTTGGAGATAAGAATTCGACAAAAAAAGTTAAAGAAATAATTGCTACAGTGGGCAAAGATTAAGAAATTTAATTGCAATTAAAATGTGGTGTATCAAATAAAATTGAGGTGGCAATGTAATCACTCATCGATAAATATCACTATTTAAAAATTGCATAAACCAGGTTAAAAATCATATAATTAGGAAATAAATAAGATGATAGTAATAGATGAGATTCTGTTATAATATATTTGGAATGTGGCCGAATTTGTTGGATTTATAATAACAATGTGACATTTTTGCAATTATTTTCTCTCACCTACAATGGAGACTACAACTTATACATGAAATAAATCCAACAAATATCATTGTGACGTGATCAACTATTTTGACGTCATTCACGTTCACGCGCAACTCTGCTACACACTTAAACAAATGATTAGAAACACATGCTCTTCTCCTATGATGGGGGCTACCGCAAACCCTCCAACCATCAAGTCTATTTAAAAGGTGTGAGCCACAAGTATGTGTAAGGGCACCAACTTGTAGAGAGAAAATAATAAGAGTGAGCAATAATACTGTTGAGAGTGTAAAATTACATTATCTTCAAATGATACTAAGTTTGGGCTTTTATAGTAGAGAAGTTGAAGTGGTTACCATTGAATGAAAAACACATGGCCTCATTTTAACGGTTTATGTTTTCTCCTAGTATTAGTTCTGCAGTCATAGGTTCAGAGGGCATTGAATGTTTCTAAAATGTGGTCATCCCATAGTCCATGTCCGATATCTGAAAAGTAGATTGACAAGTTGATTAAGAAGCATCTTTTGGAGAGAGATCACATCAATCAATCATTCAGAAAATCTAGTACAAAATATCTCTTAGAAAAGGCGAAGATGCCTTTGTAGGTTTAAAGACCAATCACTTCAAAAATGACCTGGAGCACACTAGTCAATCATTCAGAAAATCTAGTACAAAATATCTCTTGGAAAAGGCGAAGATGCCTTTGTAGGTTTAAAGACCAATCACTTCAAAAATGACATGGAGCACATCGTGACACTTCATCTAAATAATGGAGAGTCGACTTCTACATGGCACCTTGATTGAGCTGATTGCATCACTTCAACTACCTTTATTTGATAGTCTTGATTAGGTCACGTAGGCCAATCACATGGAATGTTGGCCAATGTAATAAAATTTACATGTACTAAAAAAATTCATTAAAAAACATTATTTATTTAAGTCGTTC
>CAIGRH010065765.1:0-11003 GCA_903798295.1 Fraxinus nigra
TTATGTATGTTATGATATGCACCATACCTCATCTTGCCTTTGCTATAAGTGTCTTGAGTAGATATATGAGCAATCCTGGTGAATATCATTGGGATGCCATGAAATGGTTATTAAGATACTTAAAAAGCACTTCTAATCTAGGGCTTATGTTTAGTAAAAGTAAAATTGGGATTAAACTTAAATGTTTTGTTGATTCTGATTTTGCTGGAAACTGTGATAATAGAAAATCAACTTTAGGATATGTCTTTACTTTGAATGGTACATGCATTAGCTGAAAATCACAGCTACAAAAGACTGTAGCATTACCCTCAACAGAGGCTAAATATATTGCAGCCACTGATGCTGTAAAGGAAGGTATATGGCTGAAAAACTTGCTAAATGAAATTGGTTTTTTTTAATAGTGCTTTAATATTTTCTGATAGTCAGTCAACAATACACTTAAGTAGAAATCCTGTGTTTCATGATAGAACTAAACATATTGATGTTAAATTTCACTTTATAAGAAATGTTTTAGAAAAGGAAATCATGAAAATTGATAAAGTTTCTACTAAGTGTAATCCTGCAGACATGGGTACAAAAATTCTTCCTTTATAAAAATTTAGGGATTGTTTAAATCTCCTAAATATTATTACTGATTAATTATTTTTGCAGGTACAAAGAGCAAATGAAACTGAAGTAGGAGTTAACCTCCAATTTACTGTGAAGTCAAAATTGTCAAATAATTTGGAGATTGTTAAGTTTGGTGCTTAACCAATTTGGGCCCAATGATGCAGCCTAATTTCTTTTACCTAATGCCTGGCCCTTTGATGTAACCCTTATTATTGTGAGATGTCTAGCCCATTTTAGAATGCAACCCGGTAGCCCAATTATACTTATCTCAATGACTTAGATTGTAACACGTGGATGAGCTGTGTCTGTTGGATGCTTCTGATTGTTGACATTTTTTGGCTTGACTCTCTCATTCGTCTCACTTCTTCGAGATTATTCTAAGGTTCTCTCTACTTCTGCTCTCTCTATTCTCTCTCTGAAAATTTTTGGTTTTCGCCTGTAATCTCTGTTCCTAGATGATTCTTGGTAAGATCTAGTGTTGACTAAGGCTTGTGTTTGTGTTTCTATTCTTATGTGGGTAGTAACCTTTGGTTACTTTGTGTAATCGTATTTCTGAGAATTTATGTGAGAGATATTTAGGTCTGAGGGCTGTTCATTTGTTGATCTATCGTAATGTAACTTTGATCTTGATAATATTGTTGGTTTCTAGTGGATTGAAGCGTTAATCACTTCAATGAATGCTCAACGGGTGATTATCCCTAATTTGGGTGAACATCCGGGCCTTAGGGCGAAAAATCCTTTGTGTTCTTTCGATTTTCTGCATTACTTTTTTGTTTTAGGGCATGTATAATACCAACACATCTTTTTTTAATTACACATTAAAACCCCAATTTAATGAACTAATTTTTAATGCAAAAATTGCTTTCCCGTTATATCAACCTATCTATCTTTGAAGTAAGAAGCAGTTCCTCTTCCATTCCATTTTTCAGATACTTATGCAATAATCTACGAAGAGTCTTATAGTAACTAGTAAGAACAACAAAGTTAGTTAAAGAACTTTAAAAATAGCAAACTATTATAATATTATATAACGGGTAAGTTGTTTTACGTATTTTGATATTTCGAAGTATAATTATGTAGAATAGGATATGTTTTTTCACTGTAGGTACTTAGAAGAAAAAACGAATAATGCATGATACAAAAGATCAAATGTTCTTTGTGTTTTTGAATATCTTAAAATATCGTGAAACTAAAAAGAATTTAAAAAGTGCTTTTTAGATGTCGGGATCCTCATTCTTCGTCGTTGTCTTGTTCGAATGGGGAATAAAATACCTTTTTCACTTCAAAATGCATTCACGATGGGGGATTTTTTCAAAAGAAAATGAATAAAATATATCGACATGCAATAAGATAACCTTTATCTCAAGAAAATAAAAGATCGAATGTTTTACCTCTCAGTACAATTTCAATGTGACATAATTTTAGGTGTCCATNATAACGGGTAAGTTGTTTTACGTATTTTGATATTTCGAAGTATAATTATGTAGAATAGGATATGTTTTTTCACTGTAGGTACTTAGAAGAAAAAACGAATAATGCATGATACAAAAGATCAAATGTTCTTTGTGTTTTTGAATATCTTAAAATATCGTGAAACTAAAAAGAATTTAAAAAGTGCTTTTTAGATGTTGGGATCCTCATTCTTCGTCGTTGTCTTATTCGAATGGGGAACAAAATACCTTTTTCACTTCAAAATGCATTCACGATGGGGGATTTTTTCAAAAGAAAATGAATAAAATATATCGACATGCAATAAGATAACCTTTATCTCAAGAAAATAAAAGATCGAATGTTTTACCTCTCAGTACAATTTCAATGTGACATAATTTTAGGTGTCCATATATGATATATCTCGTAAACATTAAGCCTCCGTATGATAACCATTGTTTTGGGAAGAGAGAGAGAGAGAGAGAGAGAGAGAGTTTTGAATAGTGATTTAAAAGTTTGAAAAATTTTGTGTTTACGTGCTGAATATTTTATTATATGAGTATATGATTGAAAATGAGTATATAATTTTTTTAAAAAAAATACTATCGTCAAACAGGGACTAAGACAAGTGAAAGCCATGCAATTGGATATATCTCGTGTCTCTTGTTGAGTTGCTTTTTTCCTGCTTAAACTTCTCAAAATTTTCATTAGGACTTGAATATTTGAAAATATCTCACCAACAGTTGCTATTGAAATATAATAATTAAAATAGAGCAAATTATCAAAAGAAACAAACAAATAGTTTTAGAGGATGTTTGGTGTAGATTAAAATCAGATTTTAAGTGGATTGTGATAGAAGTTTTTGAAATGTGTGGTTGAAAAGATATAAGACCCATGAAAGATGTGATTGGTATTGATTTTTTGACTTTGACTTAGATTAAAATCCGACCCAAACATGCTCTAATATATTCTCAATCAAATCAATAATATTAAATCACTCTTGTTACACATTAAAATTTTCATTTTCATCATTCTACTCATTTTCAACCACACATTCTTCAATAAAATAATATTTTGCATCAAATCAATAACATTTTTTTTCCAATCACACATTCTCTATCAATCTACTATTTCAGAATACATTCTTCCAAGATAATGTAGCTCAAACACACCCTAAATCAAATAAAATTGATCTTCTGTCCCAATGAGAAGAATAAAAACTTTTCATTACTAATATAGCAAAAAAGGCTTTAGTTATGATTTTCTAAATTTATTATCGTTTCAAAAAAATCATAATTAGAGTGTGTTGGTAGATATTAAAATCAGATTAAAATTAAAAAACTAGCCGTTATTGTTAACTTTTATTAGACGAGTGAAACCCAATAACAGTTATATTTTCAATTTTAATTGGATTAAAATCTATACTGAACAAGCCCTTAATATTATCTTGTCATGTTAGCTGTGAAAAGTTTTTAAATGGTAATCAAACTATTTCACTTCTAAATCAAACCATTTTATTCTATTTAATTTTAAACTACTGTCTATCTTAGCAATATAAAAATAATATTTTTCAAATAATATAAAATATAAATATTGATGACCTAAAATGACTATGTTCATATTTACGATTTGACAGTATTTTTGTTAATTCTGAGCCCAATAATGTAAGTTAGTGTAAGGACGTGATTATAATTCAAAAAGGTGTCCTGTCGAGAGAATTTAAGGGAGATGAGTGTCGCTTTCCTAACAAATGTGGATGTGCCGACCTTGTAACTTTGCATACCAAAAATGCTAAATGGACTCGTGATTTCATTGGATTGATTTAAAATGGCCTTGTAACTTTGCATGCCAAGTTTGATTCCTATTTTTTTTCAAAATACATTTTTATCTGTTCTTTATTTGTAAAACCAACTTTCTTTAAAACTTATGGGTTCATGTTGAGGTCCTATAAAGCTCAACGTTATATAAGGATCGGTGCTCCTTGTTTGTAAGTCACCGGAAGTATTGTAAATGGTTGAATTGCACCACAAGTCAATTAACATAGTGAAATTGGCCTTACTCATGTTGGAGAGCTTGGTAACGGAGGACACAGATCATTGCGTTAAATCGAACCTCCATAATTATATCGTTTGTATCATATATCTCTTTTTCCTTATTGATTTCATATTTGTACTTATTATTTGAATTAATCTATCTAGTTATTACGTATTTGATTTTAGATTAATTTTTCAAAAAACTTCATAAATCAATTCACCCTCCTCTTGGTTAGCTATTATTGGGCTATTACCAACTTCTTTTTGAGGGTGTACTTGATGTTCTTGTTGACGCTTCCACCTGCCCATTGGCCTGAGGATTTTGGAGGTGGAGAAGTACTTGATTTTGAGTTCATCGCATAAGTCCATGACTTTCTTACTAACAAAATGTTGCCCATTGTCGAATACAATTGAGTAGGGGATGCCAAAACTGTAAATAATATATTTCTACAAGAACTTTGAAGTGTTTGCTTCGGTTATTTTAACCAGTGACTCTTCTTTCATCCACTTAGTAAAATGGTCAATAGCAACGATAGCAAAGCCGGCATTACCTTTTCCCTTAGCTAGGGGTCCTATGACATCAATTTCCCACTTGGAAAATAACCAAAGGCTGGAGACTACACTTAGCTCTTGGAAAGTATGTCTTTGAATTATCGATAAGCGCAACATTTGTCACATCTTTTCACAAATTGTCGTGCATCCTTTTTCAATGTAGGCCAGTAATATCTTTGCTTCAATACCTTTTGTGCTAGAGCCTATCCTCCTTTATGGCTCCCACAAACCCCTTCATGAATTTCTTGGAAAACATAGGTGACCTGCTTACCACATATGCATCAGAGGATGGATAGAGAGAAACCTTTTTTATATAGTACTTCATATTGAAAGACAAAATGTGCTACTCGTCTTCTGAGCTTCTGTGCTTTCTCTTTATCAGTGGGTGGAGCATAATCCTTGATGAATGCTATGATGGGCCACATCCATAGAGGAGTGTGTTCAAACCACATAACCTCTTCACCTTTAGAAGTAGAGGGTCTATGGAGGTGCTTTATAGGTACAACAATGAGTCGTTCAGAATCTTTATTGCTTACCCGCATCGAAAGAGTGTCGGATGAGCATTTTCTATGCATAGGATTTATGTCAACTCGAACTTTTCAAAGGATGGAACAAATTCCATCACCAACTTTAGACATGTGGCCATGCTCTTATCTTTGACTGAGAAATTGCCATTAACCTGGCTTACTACTAGCTGAGAGTCACTGTTGATAATTAGTCGCTTTACTTGCATCTCTTTGGCCAATCTGAAGCCAGCCAGAAGGGCCTCATATTCTATTGGATTGTTGGTAGCGTTGAACCCAAACATCACCTCACAATTAAACTTTGGTCCTTCTGTGCTAAACTCTAGAGCCTGTTTTTCTAGGAGAACTGTCAACAAATAGGTTCTAGGAAGGAGGTTTGGCGGGTTTTATTTCCTCTTCCATTTTTGGAACTTCGACAAACTGTACCACAAAGTTTTCTAGTGCTTGACCTTTGATGGTAGCTCTCATCTTAAAAATAATGTCAAACTCACTGAGTTCTATGGCTGACTTCATCATCCTTCCAGAAGAGTCAGGTTTGTGCAGCACTTATTTGAGTGGGAAGTTTGTTAATACTTGAAAGGTGTGGGCCTAGAGGTATGGCCTCAATTTCCTGGAGACAGTCACCAAAGAGAAAGCCAGCTTCTCCATGTCCAGGTAGCGGGTCTCTGTTGCTACAAGCACTTTACTTACATAAATAAACAAGCAGTTGGTGATTACCTTTCTCCCTCACAAGTACCAAACTGATGGTATTGGTAGTCACTTTCAAGTATAATCTAGGGGCTCGTCAATCTTAGGGTTGAAGAGGAGTAGTGCCTGTCCAAGTGCTTTTTCAACTCTTGCAAAACTATTTTACATTTCTTTGTCCACAAGAACTTTTTCATTTCATTTAAAACTTTGAAGAAAGGAAGACACTTATCAGTCGCTTTTGAGATTGGCTCAAGGCTACTACGCGCCCAATGAGGCTTGTACCTCTTTAGGCTTTGTGGTGACCTCATTTTAATTAGGGCTTTAATCTTTTCAAGATTAGCCTCTATGTCCATTTGGTTGAATATGTAGCTTAAGGGTTTTCCATAAGCAACTCCGAACAAGCACTGAGGGAGTTTAACCTCATCATGTACCTTCTTAATATTCGAAAAGTTTCATTGAGGTACTTCACATAATCCTTTATTTCGAGAATTTTCACTAGCATATCATCTATATATACCTCCATTGTCTTACCAATAAGGTTGGCGAACATCATATTGACAAGTCTCTGATATGTGGCCCTGCTTTTTCAACCCAAAGGGCATCAATTGAAAAGAAGCAGAGACCTCTGTCCATTATGAAGGACATATACTCTTAATTAGCAAGGTACATGAGGATCTGGTTATGGCCTAAATGGGCGTTCATGAAACTCAATAGTTCATACCCAACAGTAGAGTCAACGAGCTGATCTATTCAAGTGAGTGAGAAACTGTCCTTGGGGAAAGCTTGATTAAAATTGTACAAGTTAACACAAACTCTCTACTTGCCATTGTGTTTTTTGACAAGGACGGTTAGGTACCCACTTTGGATAAGTTGTTTCTCTTATGAAACGATTGTCAATCAATTTATTCACTTCATCCTTCAGGGCCTTATACTTTTCTAGGTTGAGGGCCCTACTTTTCAATTGAAGCAGGGTAGCTTTAGGATCGATTTTTAGGTGATGTTAAATAAATCTTGGGTCAATGCCAACCATGTCCCATGCCTCTAGGGAAAAAATCCAAACTTTCACATAAGAAGCATTTCAGCTTCTCCTTAGCCTCTGTTGGCAGATATTTTTAAACCTGCAAGGACTTTAAGGGGTCCTGGGGATCCATTGGAAAACTTTCTGACTCCTCAACTAGGGTTGTTAGAGGTTTGCAATCGATAACGCGAATATCTAGTTCATCGAACTTAGCCACTTCTTAAAGTCTAACCAACTTTTAATGATTCCTTCCAAAATCCTGGTGTACCAACTTTTAGAGTCATGTGAAAGGCTCTGTATTTTACTGCAAAAGACAAGCCTTTTATGGATTTTAAAAATGTTGAGGTACTTTGTAGGATCACCCATTCCAACATACTTGCGAATTTTAAGCGAAACGAAGTGGCTTAAGATAAGGACGTTCCTTAGTCCCTAAGAGAATGGCAAGTTGTCATCATCATTGTCGAGGTTGCAAGACCTTTGTGGTTGGTCGAAATCTTCATCATCTCCGACCTAAGGTTCAGGAGGTGGTTTGGACGGGTCTACTTGATTTCTGGCTTGTAACACCTTCATCTGATGCCTATTTCTTGGCAGAGGATTATGAGGCAGGTAGCCTTAGGTATTTTCATTTTGTCTTTGAAATTGAGGTGGTCTCTGTTGTCAATTTCTAGGTACAGGAAGAGGTTGAGCATGCCTATTTCTAGGCTCTTATGGTAGTTGGGAATGTCTCTTTTTAAGCCTTTGGAGCTCAACCTGTCAAAGACACTTATGGATCTCTTAGGTGTGTTCTTTAGTTCGTAATTAGGAGGAAAGTTGAATGGAGCCCCATTGGGCCGATTAGTGGCGTAGCTAGAGAAAGTGTCGACTGTAACATTCATCTCTTATGGAGCCGCTTCACTGGTGTAGTGTTGATAATTAGCCATTTGGCTTTGAACTACTTCATCATGATAATAGTTCCCTTGCAGAACTAGGAGAGGATTGTAGGAGAAAACATTTCCTTGGGTTGCATATTGTGGAATTGGATATCCTCCATGGCTCTGTATGTTCCTAAACAACTCTTGCATGATGATATTCTGTTGGATGATATCCCTCATGTTTGCAGCCATGGTGGCCACTTCCCAGCTAGTTTGGATCCACCTCTTGACCCACATCGTCGATGCTATTGGTAAAATCAATGGCGAGTTGTAGGAGCAGCATGTGAGGATTCTCCTTCTTCTAGGTGTTCCATAAACCTCCGAAGCGCTGACTCTTCATTATCGGAGCTCATGTTAGCGTCTTTCTTTCAAAGACAACTTTCTTGAGGCCTTGAGGGTCTTTTCTTATAAATGAAATCTATTTTTCCAAGAACAATTTGGACTCTTTTCTAATTGGTTTTTCTTGGGGTTTTCAGTTGTCTTTCGTTAAGAACAGCCCCTATTATTGAGAGGTAGGAAACTCACCCAAAATATATCTTCTAATCAGCTTTTTTGATGGGTTTCTCGTGGTTGAATATGTGGTTTCCTCGTGGGTGACGTGGACAACATACACCGAGTCCCCTCGCGTCCAAACAAGCAAATCTTAGCATGTTTTGATCGAAGATTAGGTCAGAGAAAGTAACCATGCATAAAGTCCATTAATCTAGTTCGTTGGATGAAGCAGACGTTGTTGCATCCGACCACTGGGACATCTTGGCATAACTGTACCATCACACACTTGCTATATGATGCACTCGAGTGTGTGGAGGAAAAGAAGCTGACATTTGGAGTGTGTCAGTGTACATAATTAATTAGTCGACAGGATTTGACTTAATTGGGTTGCAGGTGGTCATATCAATCATTCACCAAATACTATGATCTCCTTGGGAACCGCTTCTAATTTGGGCCCTTTGGAGGGAGATAGTTCGAGATAGAGGGCCTAGGCTGCAAATGACTTCGGCGATTGAGTGGGCTTTAGTCGTTTGACTTCGGTCAAACTTTGAATTTTCCTTTGATTGTTACCTCTACGTGGTTGCCGCGTATGCTTGGAATACAACCCAATGGCGAGGCGTAACATATATCTTTCTTGTTACATATCTGTCAGGTTTAATGAACTTATTATTTAAAAAAGAGGGAAAAAGTTAAAATATATGTATTACATTGTTCAATTTTGTAAAATAATGCGTACCATGCTTCCTTGAGATCCTAGGTCATAGAGTTGTTGAAATTGATAAAAAAGAAAATGTCACATAATTCCAAAGACTGCACGCTGGCATATGCTTGGAATAAACTAGTAGGTTGTCACCTGCAGACTTTGTGAAATTGGGGGAGGATGGGAACTACATTTTAACATATTGTTTTTATAATTCAACGTGCATCTAAGCCTCCTTTTGAACTTTATTCTTTATTTTTAAAAAAAATTATTTTTAATTATACATTTTTTTGATAAAATAATTTTGCAAGTAACTAAATATTTTTTTCCCACTTCTTAATCATATATTCTTAAAAACTTACTATTACAAGATTCATTATATATACATAGAGTAATGATCTTCTAAGCACCGTACTTAGGTGGCACACCACATTAGTGGGTAGTTTTTTTGCTACCTAAGCATGATACTTAGCATAAACTAAACACGGTGCTTAGGAGATCAAGCAAAGATAGAGAAATAGAAATTAGAAAAATCTTAGAAATCTTAGAAAAGATAGAGAAATAGAAGTTAGAATGTTAACAGAAAAAGATCAAGGAAATATAGAAACCAAGATGGAGGAAGCCAGTAAAAGAACTCAGAGAGAAACGTATCAAGAATTTGTAAAAAGAAAAGAACCCTTGAACACAGAATATGATATATGAGGTAAATACCATTTTTTCCCTGCCGGAGAATATGAATGAGAAGATAAATAATATAGAAGCCTAGGAAAGAGAGTCAGAAGAAAGATGTAGCTTACCATTAGCAAGCGATAAATGATTAATTTTAAAATTAAATAATTGTAAACCTCAAGACAGACCTATGATTATAGAAGAAGAAAAAAGAAATTATATAAGAAGGATAAAAAATATAAATATAGAAGACAATATCAAGATAAAATGAAATATGCTATTAGACCAAGTAGAACATATTACAAGAATAAAAGACCTAACTATAATAGATACGTTAGAAAACCAAAAACAAAAAAGATTGTAAATGTTATATTTGCGGAGCTAGACATTTTGCTAATAAATGCCCCAATAAGTATAAAAATAAATAAGGAATAGCTAAATCCATAATAATTGAGGATATACAGTGTAACATTATAGAGGTATCTTAGAATGAATCTTATAGTTCAATATATAGTATTTATACAGATGACGAATTAGACAATTTAGAAATTACAAGTAGTTCTGAAGACAGTTATAGCAGTTTAGAAGAATTAGATTTTTCTATTCTCGATACAAAAATGATGAATATAGAACAAGAATGTGTCCATGAATGGGTCAGAGGACATGGATTGATGATGGATAAATGTAAGAAATGTAGAATATACACAGGACATAAAAATAGAAATAAAGAAGAAGCTAATAATAATAAAATCAAAGACTATAATGAAGATATAGGAAAACTAGAAGATAAGATAGTAAATATAAACAGTAGAATAGATAAAATATATAAAACTATAGGAGAAATACACAAAAAATAATTACTTAGAAACATAAATCAAGAAGAAATAATTTGTCCAATCTCTAGGGTAAAACCAACTAAAAGCATCAGATTACCCATAGAAATATAGATAAATAAAATAATAAACTAAAACTAATAGCTCTAATAGATACAGGTTGTACATTCAACATAATTAGAAAAGACTTAGTTCCAGAGGATTGTAGGCAGAAACTAGAATATGAAATAAGAGGAAGTCAAAGGGATGGTAGTAAAATGGGTTTTGAAGAAAGACTTTTCGATGACTGTAAAATCAAATTTCAAGAAAAACAATATAATCTAACAACTATACTAGTAAGTGAATTAATGAAAGACAAATTTGTTATAGGGATAACATTCTTACTAAGTAGAAATGGAAATTTAACAATCACCCTTGATGTTATAATTTTTGGAAAATATGCCTCTATTATTAATACTATAGACTTATCAGAGTTACGAACGAAGCATGGTGGACCCCTAAATCCACAAACAGAACAACAAATAGAAAAAAAAAAAAAACAGAACCA
>CAIGRH010065851.1:0-15367 GCA_903798295.1 Fraxinus nigra
ACTAGTATATTTAAAAAGATTGTGTGGAGAAAAGCTCAATCCAATCACCTTTCAGTTCCTCGTATGAAGGTTTCAGGTTTGCATTTCTCCTCCGTCCATTCTTGGAATGGTGGGGGGTGGGGCGGTCCACTGTTTTTTTGATGGAGATGGATAATCAATAGATGACAGAGACTATCCCAGTCTTGATTTCAAAAAGTAGTTCACACTTAACCTCATTCCAAAAAGTCTGCACTCTTAGTTCATACTTCCCTTAGATTTGATCATTTTCCCCATACCCCTGTTAGCTTGATTAATGGAAAATTAATGTGATAATCTAACTAGATAAACAAGTTACATTCTCTATTAGTCAAACTCAAATCTCACACACATGAACAAAGTAAAAAACTTGCAAATAAATTGAAGTCAACTAACTCGTATCATACTAACTGAAATTTTGTTAAAAAACTTAGCCCCAATTTGGTGGTCCTTTTTCGGAAAAATATTGTTTCCAATAATAGATTTTGGAGAATTTGTAGTTATAAAAGTAAAGAAAAGTTTTGAATTTACATATAGAATATTTTATTGTGTGAAATGTGACTGAAAGTAAGTACGTAGAAAAAAGAGTAACATTTATGTAAACATGTTAGTATCATTTATGATTAACGATGCACAATTCCACAGAATGGATTGGACAGCTAGTTTATATAATCCATGTTTGCTCTTTTTTTTTTTTTTAAATGGTGTAGAAAAAAAGAAAGCACCTTTCTTTGATGCTTGTAAAGGTCCCTTTGGTATGGTATTGAATTTCATCATGATAAGAAATATATGGACTTGACATCACCTTTGATGATTCATGGATCTTGTATTTCACTTTTTTTTCATTAGTAAAAGTAGCCATATCTATGCAATTTAAAATAAAATTTATGGCCTAAAAATTTATTTCATATGCAAGTTTATGAAATTGTAAAAAACTTATCAAGATCGACATTTTTCATGAATAAATACGAAGTTGATAACATCAGCTTATGAGTGGACACTAACTTTAGTGCGACAATTGGAAATTGATTAACAAAAGAGTGGGACCCATTAATCGATTTCTATTCAATTCATTTGCACATTAATCTCGAGTGCACGTATTTAGAAGTTAGAATATAATTTATGCACGACTTTACCACACGTACCTATCTTGATTGTCTATATGTTTCAAGGTTTTGACAATGGGGATAATAATACCCTATTTGATAATTTTTTTAAAGATTTTAAATGTGAGATTAAAAAATGGATAAAAGTTTTGAATCCAATTGTATGGTTAAATTTGAGAGGAACCGTCCACAGTATTGAAAAAATCCATACAACCAACTTGAGAGTAACGCTAATTTGCTCGAATTTGCTATTTTAACAGAGATAGACAGCAATGCGGACTTGAGGAGAAAATTGGATTTCTGAATCCATTGGACTATCTTAGGTTTCTTATGAACATGAAGTAAGAATGAAATCCAAATTCCTAGTCCTTTCTTGTTTTGTCCAAATTCAACAGAATCACTCACTAGTCTTGAATGGCTTATACCCTTTCAGAGCAGAAGCAACTGCAGCAAAAGAACCAGCTGCAGCAGCAATGGAAATAACAAGACATGCTACACTCAGTGTTTGAAGACCAATCCATCTCGAGCTCCATTTCGGTATCGTTTTCTTTGCTATATACATCTCAACGGGGAAATAAACAGTCAAAGGCCAGAACCCAAATGCACCAAGAATCCCGACAACCTCATTGAAGAATGGCATAAGCATTGAGATTATTGTCGTTGTGATCACAAATAATGTTCGCCAAACTAAACGGAAAAGGTTGAGTTTGAAGGATTTAAAGCCGGGAATTGAGATTTCGACTTCTTTTGTGATGAATTCACTGTCTGGAAAATATCTTGACGCTGTTTTTTCGACAAAGGCGAAAAGGGGTTGACAGTAAACTTGGTATGCACCAACAAGGTGGATAACTATGGCTGCATTAGCGATATCGAGTAGCCAATAAGGGTTGAAGAATCCGAAACCTGTCAGGAGGTTTCCTTTTGAAGAATCTCCGAATGCTGCATAGCCAAAACATCCACAAAACATGTAGAAAATGGTTGTTACTATTACACTTAATAGTGTAGCCTTCTTCATTGTTTTGTACTCTGATGGTGGGGACTTTATTGTATCCTGTGATGAAATCAAATGAAATTAAAATCAGTTTATGGACTTGTTTATAGAGAGGGATGTTAAGGGATAAATTCCACATCAAATAAAGATGAAAGCATAGACCAACATATAAGAATTTGAGTTACTCCTGATTGATCTTTTAGCCCCTGTTTGATCTACATTATTTTTTTCATTCTTATTCTTCTACTTATTTTCAACCACACATTTTTCAATAAAATAATATTTTCCATCACAACAATAATTTTCCCTTCTTTTTCAACCACATGTTTTCTATCACATCAACAAAAAAATGCATTCTTTTAAAAATAATATGCATCAAACAGGGGCTTAAAATGGAATCCTGAGTATCAGAACCAATTAAGTTCAAACGAGCGATTTAATCCAATTAAGAACTCGAATTTCAAGATTGATTTGCTCAAACTAGCCACCGACTTGCAGACATATTAAGGGATAAAATTTTATATCAAAAATATAGATCAACATATAAGAATTTGAACTACCACTCTTAACAATATTGACCTTATGGAAATCCAAATCTTAATAGGGGATGCTTAACACTTGCTACGACACTACGTGGGATGACATGGTTATTGTCACGACTACGTACTATTGGATATGTGGAGGTTAATGGTATCACTTGTTCATGGCGAATTATTTTTATTATAGATTATATTTGATATTTACATATGTACGAGGTCATTCTAATGTTCCAAGGGCGCTATTAACTCTGAAGTGTGAGATCTCCATTTTCATTGTAGTTATATTACATTGAGGGTATGTATATTTGTTTGTATGCGTTTACGGTTTCGTTTTGCCCAATATTGTTCTCGTGATTGGGATTAGGTTCGCTCTCTTATCTCAGTTTTGAGGATCACTGATAAAAAAATAAATCATACCTGAATTTCAATAAGAATAAGGGAGTAAGAATAAGCAAAAGCAATGTCTCCAAGTGCATGAAAACTTGACCATATTTTCTTCATTGGAGTCACTTGTCCTCCAATGCTTATTCCAGTAAGATTTCCGCGAATTTTACCGTTTTCTGCACGAAAAGCGTAAAAATAGAACATAATTTGATTAAAAAATAAAATAAAATTTAAAGATGTTGAGAGATTCAATTTTCCTACCAGCAACTTTGGCAATTCCAAGTCCTAGACCAATACTCGAGTAAGTGAAGGACATAGCTGCTGCAACAATTGAAAGCCACCATATTTGATCAAAATCTGGAATTTGGGAGAAAATTATTTCAATCACTCCAAATGCAATCATATAAGGATTGCCTGAAACTCTGCAAGGACTGTTATGCCCTTTCGAATGGAAGCAATCCGACTTCTCGATTGCCCTGTAAACTTTTCATCAGTAATAAATTTTTCCAAGCATTAACATATTGGGCACTTCTAGTACTCAGTACTAGACAAAACGTGGAAATAGTAACTTTTTTTTTGCCAAATTCTTACTTACATCATGCTTGTAGATGATGCAATAGTGTAACCAATAGCAACTCCTAAAAGATTCATGTACTGAATTGCTCCACAAATTTTCACTTGGAATCCACCTGAAATTTGAAATCCCACAAGTGAGAAACTGAGTTTACAACTTAGCAAAAGAAGTCTAAATGCTAATGACCTATTATGTATATAATCATACGTAAACTCAAATTATTTTTCCGTCTCTTTTAACATTACCAAGGTTGGCTCGGACAGCATCCATGTAAGTATAGTTTCTTTTCCCGGAATCTGGATTACCGGACCGGTAACATGCTGCCAGAAGAGTAGAAGTGTAATATGTAACAAATGAGAACAAGAACATCACAGTTGGACCAGCTATCCATCCAAGCTGTGCAATAGACCAAGCCAAGGACAGGACTCCAGAACCAATCACAGCAGTTATTATGTGAGCACTTGCGGTCCATACAGTTCCTATAACAAAAGACACAGCAAATATATCAACTGAACTAATCTCATCCGTTATAGTTTATAACCTATAAGGATCTAGTTGCTTCAAATCTTGCAACTAAACGAACATAGTGACGAAAAAAATTCATGAAAGCAACCTCAAATTTATCACGAACAAATATATATATATATATATATATATTACACGAACTAACATCGTTTGTTGTAGTTGCTAAGGATTCCGACCCCCGTATCTGTCATAGAAGTGAAATTCTGCACTCAAAATAAGCACAAGTTAAGCAAAATACCGGTTCTTTTTAGCCTGCCATCGTCGTCCAAACATTTCGAACCAGGCACGTTGAGGGAGACATCAAAACCTTGGAGCTGGTGTCTGTTTTCACCCATCTTTGTTTTCAGCAAGGCAAAGAATGAAAATCAGATGACTATTATAATTTAGATACAGTGTTATTCAATGCTCTTGAAATTCAGTGCATTTATCAACCTGACTGTTCTTTTGTTAGTGCTTTTTAACTGCCGACACGAAAACGCTGAGTTCCGAAAAACCCTAATGAGTCTATGGAATTCTGCAAGTTTGTGTCTGAATCTAGGGTTGGATCAGTGAAGAGATGTGCATTTTATGTGAAAGCATGGCAGGCTATATATAAACCATAAGATAAAGGCAGGCTAGGCCACTTTGTGTGTCGACTAAAGCAACGAGGTGCAAGTCCTTGTTCCAAAATACCCCCACCTCTTAAAAGGCATGTAGATATTAAAGCCCTGTTTGGTTTGGATTAAAATTCAATGAAAATTTCGAATCAAAATCAATAATTAATTTTAACCACACATTTCATGGGATCCTCAACTTTTCAACTATTCATTTCATCAACTTTTATTAAAATCTACTAAAAATCTGATTTTAATATGTATAAATCCCACACTAAAAAACGAAGCAAAGCTGCAAAAAGCCAAAAACAAAAACCCACTAATATAATATTACGAGAAAAAGTGGGCAAGAGACGTAGCCTTACCGCTAATGAGATGGAGGAAGTGCTGAAGTTGGTATTGGATTTGGAAGAGATGAATTTTTTGGAATTCTTGCGTTGAAACTCTTCGAAACAGTGGTTTGTAATTTCAAATTTGTAGTATGGTTGTGTGTTGATCACTTTATTGTATAATAAATTAGTGATTAATCATTTAATAGGGAGGATTAATAATAATAATAATAATAATAATAATAATAATAATAATAAATACTAAATAAAAAAGCGCGCCTAGGGGCATCGAGGCGTCGACCGCTTAATTTCAGCTTAGACTTAAGGCGAAGCGATTTCGTCATGATGCCTAAACACGCTTTTTTGAAAATTGGAAAAAATACGAAGGTAGGATGACGTATTGCTATAGTTACTTGCAAGTAAACAAAACGTCTAACTAAAATCATAAATGAACATTATGTGGTGCAAATAAATAAAACATTTGGACAAAATCATAAATGAAATATACGTCCAACTATGTAATAATTAATGTATGTGGCACGATGTTTGTAAACATAGCTTCTAACAAGAATCATAAATGAAATATAGTAAACAAAATGTTTGACTAAAATCATAAATGAAATATATGTGGTGTGAGTAAATAAATATTAATCTAGATGTACGTCGTGCTATACATTTTGCTTGACATTTTTTTATGTGGCAAAATTTGGACAGTATTGTGAAAAATTGTTGGAAAAATCAAATAATATGATGGTGCCATGTGCAAGAATGTCAATAAAGATGTAAATATTGATGTACATGATTGACAAACGAAACATATGTCCAACTATGTGTACGTAGATGAAATGCATGGGACGCGAGAATCATAAATGTTCTTTCAAAGGGTAAATATTGATGTATCTTTTCAAAGGGTAAATATTCTTTCTGTCATTTTGTAGCCACTTTGCTCTTTGAAAATTTCTTGATTATAACAGTGGAAAATGTTTTTTGTACATAACTATTTACATAATGATGATGTGTCGAAAATGTAAATAGGGAAGTTATTTGATTGATGGAATTTTGATCCAATTAAATCTCGTTACATCATTTGTTGGTAAATCATTATATATATATATATATATATATATTATGTACACGTAGCACAGTCCTTACAATAGTACCTCAAAATGTAATGATATATTGGGTAATGAATGAATTATTTTGTGCAACTATGAATTCTAAACAATATTCACATATATATTTTCATTTGTATCTTATAATTACAACCATTGGATCCAAAATTTTGCTCGTTTATGGCTTCTCAACCATCCCTTTGGAATTAATTAATCATTAATCTACTTGGCTTGTATAATGCATAAGCAATCAAGAGCCCAACCATTAGTCAAATATTATGTAGATAGCTCTAGCTAGGCTCAAACTTCTTGAATTGCTAATGGCTCCAGATTTGTGAAACCTCTCTTCAAACAATCTACAAAATTGATTTTTCTAGCTTTAATAATTAATAAATCTTTCATGCTAAATTTAATTTATCAAAGAAATTCTGAATAGTAAAGAAGTTATAAAAACCGTAAATATTAACGAAAAAGCGCATGTTTGATACAAATTAAAATCCAGATTTTTACCAAAGTAAAATTTAACAATTAATTTTAAATACATATTTCGTGGGATCCATAACTTTTTAATCACACATTTCATAAAATTTTATCAAAATCTGCTAAAAATATGATTTTAATCTCAACCAATTTATTTAAAAATAATAAAAAAGAATGAATAAACTTCTATACGTTGGTCAAATAGACGGATTCTCCATCGGCGATGAACAACGAAGCACCATCAATGAGTGATAACAATATTATTATTATTGATAATAGGTGTATTGGTGGTCATAGACAACTTTAGAGTTCATAATTCAACTCGGATACCGATAATACAAGGTCGATAATTATCGACAAAAGTATTGACAAATTTTTTGTCGGGTGATTATTTGTTCATTTCATTTTCTTTGCTAAAAGTTTTGAATCGACCCCTTAAAATTCTTTGTTTCAAGTCCTCTAAATTGTTTGAGCCACCTCTTACTAGCTATGATCGAATAGTATAAATAGATAATATTTACTGGTCCTTTTCCTTCTGACTATGATTTTCGTATATGCCTTTAGTATTCAATCACAAACTCAATTAAATAACCACGATCTTGAGCAAGCGTTAAATTTCATCGAAGAACATGAGACGAATCCTATTCTCATCATTTATCCAAAAACCAGATAATTGCCATTCACATATGGACAAACAATAATCCTATTCATTTATCCAAAACCAAAAGTTTGAGGAAAGAAAGGTGACTACACAAAGATTAAATTAAATAAATAAAAAAGTCAACTTTGGTGGATAACAATTTAATTTTTTCTAAAGAAAATTAGAAAATGCTTCAATTTTTTTTTTAAAATAAATAAATTAATATTGACTACCACGATTGAGATTAAATGAGAACTTTAAAAAAAGAAATGGCTATGGGATAAGAAGAAAAGCTGGCTTGTTTAGCTCTTGTTTGATTTGAATTAAAATTCAATTAAAATTTTATGTAAAAGTCAACAATTAATTTTAATCATACATTTCATTAGACTCATAACTTGTCAACCATACATTTCATTAACTTTTATCAAAATATACTAAAAATATAATTTTAATCTCTAACAAACGGGGATTTAATAAGGTAAACTACACGACACATTAACTTTTTTTTTTTTTTTCCTTTTTAACTTTTTACATCCTAAAGAAACAAATACCTAGCAATATGGGGTCACTTTTATACTTGTGCGTGTCTTGTGTTATTGGGACGTAGAAAAGTCATGGCTTAGAAAATCGTAGGACTAGAGCATTTCAAAAAGAGAGCAATTTTTAAAAAGCATCTTTACCAATTTAGAAAGTAAAAAATTTATTGTTTTTCCTTATTTTTTATTTTCATTAGCTTCTCTTCAAATTATTCTATTATTTTTCTCTATTGAAAATTGAAACACTTTGAATGTATTTTGTTAGTTACTAGTTCAATCCTAATGTGGAATTAAAATTAACAATTAATAAGTAACAAGTCACTTTAATTGTTTCTAGATAATTAGTTAATCAATTCAATTTTCCTGTGGATTGAATGCCGCAGTTATATAGAAAACAGTAAATAATACAAAATATGATAATAGACCCTTAATTGGGTAAAAACTCCAGGACCAAGTCAATAGTTTCCACTATAGACAATGTGAACTTACAGTATAATCCAGCCTAGAAAATTCAATAGACTCGCTGATCTAATTCTTGTAATCTCCAAGATCCGTTGGAATGTGTTTCACTCACACCTGCTCTCGATCTTCTGAAATTGTCTATCTCATGTCGACCACCAAGAACGTCTTGTTCTTGTATTTTTCTTGTGCTTGCTGTCCAACCCCCCTCAATTTTCAATAACTCTGGAAACTATTGAGAAAGTATCTTCTTGAATATGAATTTAGGAAGCGGGTGTTTTGAAATTTCAATTTGATGTTTTCTCAAAGTGTGGTTGATAATATCAAGGATGAAAAGTGTTAGGTAGTTTATGTAATTGGCTATTCTGTAAACAAAAATGACTAGAATGGATATGTTGTAAAAAGTCAAAGAGCAATGTGTAAATAGTGAAAGTTGGGTATTTTAGGTCTAGGGTTCATGGAAAAGAAGGAAAAATGGTACAGATTTTCGCTAGACTGTCACCAATGTTTGACTCGAGCTTCAAAAACAGAATTTTCATCGCTAGACTGTCGTCTCTCGCCTACGCTCGAGCAACAGTATTGTTCGAGAATTTTTTTAATTCGTTGTTTAAAGATTTTTTGCCCGATTCATTCATTCCCTAACCTACCTATAAATATATAAAAGTCACATAACGATTTTTCTAAGGTTGATTATTGAGAAAACACAAAGTCTCCATATTATTTTCATCCTTTGAAGCATTCAACCTTCATATTACAAATTATATTGTTCTTGGCGGTGAGAACAACAGATGTTGAATCCAAATACCAAACTGCTGCTTCCTTAGTATCTGTCAGAGGTTCTGAAGAACAATGGAATGTGACTGGAGTTCCAGTTTGTGAAGAATGTGGTGTTTTTCATGTATCCACAGGAGATAGATGATTCCACAAAATTAGGAGTTGCTACAAGATAGCACAATCCAGGAGAGCTTTGGAAATTGCAGCTGGGAGTTGGTATAGGAGCACAGAATTCAGGAGGGCTGTTGGAATTGCAGTCAGGAGATCAGATAGTACGTATCGTCGTCTAGTCTGGTAGACAGTAAGTTTGAAAATCGTTTATAGTGGATTTTTGACTAGCAAAGTGTCCGATATTTTTACCCAGTTGGGGTTTCGCCGTGATCATATTGTACATGATTTACTGCTTTTGTTATTATTTAATATTCTGCAATATTTAAACATAGGACAATTTAACTGGTTACTTAACCATCTAGGATTAATTAATTGGTGGCTTGTTGCCAATTAATTAAAATTAATAAATTCCACATTTACATATATTCACCCCCTCTAAATATAGTTTGGGTCGAACTACGAAATTTTCAAAAAGGGTAAAAGGATAAATATTTTCTTGGATCTCTAAAGAATGATATAAGACAAAAAAAAATATATTAAACAACCACACAAAAACGTGCAAGGGCCTGAGTATTTATAGTAAAAGGTAGTTAGGTAATATAGACCCATTAAAACTCTTTAAAACGCAAACTAAGGTTTCTTCAATAAACATTTTCGCTCGAGTGACAGGCAAGTAACAATTGAGCAGCCGTCAATATTTTTATCACAACTTTCTCTTTTGATGTCCAATTGAGGTGACTTAAAATGAGTTGAAAATCTAAATTAAATATCTACAATTTTTGTAGGAATAGCCTTACCCATATTCCAATGTTTTCTATGTTAAAAATGCATTACAAGTTGCAGATGAGAATTTGGAACATAACTTGTGCGGTTCTTTGACACTCTTTAGACTTCTAATTATATTCCTTAGATCACATGTGATCTTCTGGGCATCTTGAACTAGTTCAAAGACTATACTACCAACCAAATAAAGCATTGACTTTTACAACTATTTTATAATAGTCATTTTGTTTAAAGAATTGCCAACACACTAAAAATCTAACAGACTCCCCTTTTGGCATTGTGCGACAAAACTATACAATATAAGTTAAGGACGTGAAGATAAAACTTTCTACCCAAACTAAAACTCAATTTGAATGTTTGTCTTGTGCATTCCTTATTAAACATGTTCCCTGAAATTAACAACTCAAATACTCAGTGTAAAAACACGTGATATAGAAAATATGACAATTAAAACCAACCATTAAGCGACTAAGAAGACCAATGTAACGAGTTTTGGGCAAATGACTCCAATTTAATTGACCATAGGGCATCAGATAGAAATTTTGTGAACTTAATTACTCGAGTCAAATATGTTTCGAAAAAGAGTATAAAATGAAACATTTTTATTTTATTTAAGAGATTACTCAAGCTTAGGTTTACTAAATTAAGGTCAATCCATGTTCAAGGTCACCTTATCAACAGATGACGGCCATTACAAATCTCACATACGCGGTCAAGACTTACTTACAAGATCATAGAGTGTACAATACAGATGGTATATGAAGAAACATATACTCATTACTCCACATAAGCCTATACAAAGTAATAAAAAATATGTTACAATACATTAATTAAACTCATACTTGGTCACAACATACATGTTCAAGTAAATTATATATTACGTTGAAGAAAAAAATTCCTCTTTTCTATTTTTTAAATTTTAATTTTTTTTCCTTAAAAAAAATCAAACAACTTAAAAACAAAATAGAATAAATAAATAAATAAAATAAAATAAAACAAGATGCATGCTATAACAAATGAAACACAATGATAAAATACAAGCATGCACCAATAGTGCCCAGTGTTCTAAAAAGCGCGTCTAGGCATCGTCTAAGCGGCGCCTAGGCACGAAGCGTGATGAAAACATTTTGCCTTGAGCCTAAACATAAATTAAGCGATTAACGTTGTTGTTGACCGCTTAATGCTCGCTTATGCGTGCCTAGCCTAAGCGGAAATTAAGCAGTCAAAGTTGTCGTTAACTGCTTAATGCTCGTCTAGGCATACCTAGGCACACCTCAAGCCCAAATTTTAAGAAGGTCCAAAATTTTCCTTTTTTTTAATAAAACCCACATTCCAGACTCAGTAGCCCAATATCCCTTCAAATTCCAAAAACTCTAGACTCCAGATAACTGAGAAAATGGAAGAATGGAAAAAAGATAATACTTTAAAATGAATTGGAGTCCGATAAAGACTTAGATTAAATAAGATTTAAACTACAATTTATCCACGTTATGTAATTATGATTTTGAAATTTATCTTTATGTATGAATTATTAAGTAAATACAATATTTTATAATTTTCGATGCTTGGTATGTATTATTGAGCCTCTGTTTGACACCCATTTTAATCTCATTTTTTTTCTCTTTCTTCATTTCGATCATACATTCTCCAAATAAAGTAATATTACACACAAATCGAAAAATTTTCATCACCTTTACACCTTACATCCTCCCATCAATTACTATTCCAAAAACTCATTTCTCATTTTAATGAGATCCAAACACACACNGAAATTTATCTTTATGTATGAATTATTAAGTAAATACAATATTTTATAATTTTCGATGCTTGGTATGTATTATTGAGCCTCTGTTTGACACCCATTTTAATCTCATTTTTTTTCTCTTTCTTCATTTCGATCATACATTCTCCAAATAAAGTAATATTACACACAAATCGAAAAATTTTCATCACCTTTACACCTTACATCCTCCCATCAATTACTATTCCAAAAACTCATTTCTCATTTTAATGAGATCCAAACACACACTGAATTGTTGAGTTTTTTTACAATGATTAAAAATTAAAATAAAAAAACGTTTTTTACGCCTAAGTTTCGCCCAATCTCGCTTAGGCTTGTAAAGCTTGAAACTTGGCCTCCACGCTTAGCCACGCTTAACATTTTTTAGAACACTGATAATACCTAATCAGTAGGTAAACAAATGCTCTTACCTTTAAAAACAACGTTTTCTATCTCAAGATTTTTCAAGTCACTCTTCTTAATCCTAGTTGAATGTGAAAGAATTAATCCTAGTTGAATGTGTAATTAATGTGGTCAATTGACTCGCCTTACTAGTAGGAAGTCAATCGGGCTAGCAAATTCCTGGTTTTTATTTTTTATTTTTGAAATTTTGACGTATATTTCTATTCAGGAATCTATGATGCTTAGGCCTTATATGTCCTAATCCTCCACAGTCGAAACAAGTGGGAATAAATTTAGGAACAATCTTAGATTTCAAATTTGAACCTTAGGTAAAGGAAACTTATGTTGTACCAATGATTTCAGTCTTTGGATACCTACAATCTTGGTCATGTTCCTATTCAAGAGCTCGCGACACTTAAGTCTTATGTGTCCTACCTTACCGCAATGGTGACATGTATGGATGAACCTAGAAGCAACTCTACATTTCAAGTTTTGAACCTTAGAGTTTGAGACAGGTACAAACTTATAGTTAGAAGATGAAGTAGCATGAAATTTTGTTTCATTATCGTCAAAATCTCTTCTACTCCCAGTTGATTTGTTCAGACCTATTATATTATCAATTTTTTTAGATCCGCTGAAGTTAGAATTTGATTTTTCAAGATCACTAGTAAGATATTTAACCTTAACATTTAAATCTCTTTCTCAACCCTTAATTCGCATTTAGTCGACTCCTCAAGTTTGGCTATAAGGCTCTATTTTTCTAATTCAATTGCATTAACCTTTTTAAGCAGATTTTATTCACATTCTTAATTTTAAAACTCTCCTGAAATAATTGTTCATAAGCCTTCCTGAAGTTCCATATCACACTCAGATTCGAAATCAGAAACCGATTAACTCATCCAAATAAAATTTTGGATTAAGGATCACTATTAGGCTCTGATACCACTTGTTAGTTACTAGTTCAGTCCTAATGTGGAATTAAAATTAACAATTAATAATCAACAAGACACTTTTAATTGTTTCTAGATGGTTAGTCAATCAATTCAATTTTCCTATGATTTGAATGTCACAGTTATATAGAAAGAAGTAACACAAAATTTGATGGCAGAGAAAACTCTTAACTCGGTAAAAACTCTAGGACCAAGCCAATAGTTTCCACTATAGACAATGTGAACTTATAGTATAATCCAACTTAGAAAATCCACTAGACTCGCTAATATAATTCCCACAATCTTCAAGATATGTTGGAACGTGTTTTACTTACACCTGCTCCCGATCTTCTGGAATTGTTTATCTCGTGTAGACTACCAAGAACACCTTGTTCTTGTACTCTCCATGTGCTTGATGTCCAACATCTCTCAAACTTCAGCAACTCCGAAAGCTATTGAGAAAGTACATTCTTGAATATAAATTTAGGAAATGAGTGTTTTGGATTCTTCAATTTAATGTTTTCACAAAGTATGGTTGAATAATCTCGAGAATGAAAGAGATAAATCACAAAGGATAAATGTTTTCTTAGATCTCTAAAGAATGATATGAGGCAAAAGAATCATAAACCACAAAAAAAAAAGGTGCAACGGCTTGAGTATTTATAGTAAAAGGTAAATAGGTAGTTTATGCCCATTAAAACTCTTTAAAATGCGAACTAGGGTTTCCTCGGGAAATAGTGTCACTCGAGCGATAGCTCAACGACAGACAAACAACATTTGAGTAGTCGTCAGTATTTTTATTATAACTTTATTTCATGATGTCCGATTGAAGTGATTCAAAATGCGTTGGAAAATTAATTCAAAGTGCTACAATTCTTCTATGAGCCTTATCTATATTCCTATGTTTTCTATGTGAAAAATACATTTCAAGTTGGATCTAAGAATTTGAAACATAACTTGTGCGACTTTTTGACACTTTTTAGACTTCTAATTGCATTCCCTTGATCATATGTGGTCTTCTTGACATCTTGGACTCTTTCAAGAACTATGCTACCAACCAAATAACTTCTTGACTTTTACAACTATTTTATAACAGTCCTTTTGTCTAAAGAATTGCCAACACACTAAAAATCTAACATATTTAATTATAGAGAGTGTATTTGACTCTCTAAACTCACCTTTTATTTTAAACTGACAATTTAAAGAGTCTTTCTGAGTAAAATTTTAAGGATTGACTCATCAAAGTCAAAAAAATTGCCAAACCTAGAAATGTGTGCCATTAAGTCAATTTTCTTATTATTTTTTTTTATATTACAGGAATTATGAAAACAATAATTTTGTTACCCATGAAATTTATTGAAGATCTGTAAGTTTAAATTGCAATAAATGCAATGGCTCAACAGCAATAGATTCACCAACTTGGTGCCTTTTTTATTGGTAAATTTAAATTATTATATATCAAGATTTGTGTACAAGTATTCCGAATATATCCGAGCAAAACGAAGATCTAGCGGCTCAAACAACTACTTCGGATATACCCGGGCACACAAGGTGAAAAAATGTACTAACAAAAAGATCTAAGGACCCAAAGCTAATGACTCAACTTGAATCCAAACATGTGGATACGAAGTAAATATTACCTTGTATACATGTGTTTTAATTCGTCCAACAATGCTACCCAGATTTGGTTTCATGACTTACACCAACGGCAATGCAAGAATGTGGCAACCCTCCACGGAGTAGTCAATTCAATTCTAGCTATTGATTTACCAATATTTTACATGTCAAATTTTTGAAGAAATACTTAATATTATGTGTATGAGAACGAATTTTTGAAGAAATATTTAATTTGATGCGTATGAGTAGAGACACGTAGATATAGAAAAATAAATTCAAGTGTAACCTTTCATAGCTAGAACTTCAATGCTAAGTTTTTTCATCAAAGGTTGATGGCTAACGTCACATTCCACGTCAATACTATGTCTTCAACTTGTATCTTTTTGAAATATCCTCGGCTAGTGGAAATACATGTGGCGTGACGTCCTAGAAGTGAACATGTAAAGCACAGTGCATTTTGCATATGGATTATACCGATCATCCCATTTAGATTCTATATCTTTCAACATACCAATGAGAAGTGCACAAGAGTTACGCTACTCAATTTTCTATTTTCAATAACGACTTCTCGAATCTCTTTATGTCACTATTAATGTGATCAAAAAGTTGTATAATACTTTTACAAGATTCATTAACTTAATAATTCAAGAAAAATCCACGGGGAACAAACAAAGGAGATGCAACTTGA
>CAIGRH010065894.1:0-11300 GCA_903798295.1 Fraxinus nigra
GTCGGACACTCGTGTCCGTGTCGGTGCTTCTTAGATCCTCGGTCACTTAAGTGTGTCCTTATTGGATACTCATCTACTCAAAAGGCTACAAGTGCTATGATCCATCCACGAAAAAAGTCTTTGTGAGTATGGACGTCACATTTTTCGAACGAACTCCCTACTTTAAATCATTCTCTCTTCAAGGGGAGAACTTGAGGGAAGATCGGCTCATGGGTAAGGATCAATTCTTAGACTTCATTTCTCTACTGAATCCGAACCTATGAAAAACACTGAATCAATCCCTCCACATTGTCCTAACATGCCATCTACAAAGGGAAACTTAAACTCAGGGGGAGATACGGGAACACAAGCTAACAAGGAGATGATAGTTTACTTGAGGAAGTCAAAATCAATGTATAGAGACCTCACACCCGAAGCATCAAAAGAGTTAGAACCGATGATAGTTCCAAATTCAAATGAGACTCCTTCGAATAATATCGAATTCTCAGAAAGTGACCTACCTATTGCTCTCAGAAACAGGCGAGGTCGTGTACTCTCCATCCTATCTCAAAATTTGTTTCCTATAACAATCTTTTTGCAGGATTTCGTACCTTCTCTCATAAACTTAATAACATTGAAACTCCAAAGGATATTCAAGAGGCTATGGCTATACCAAAATGGAAAGAAGCATTTTTGGAAGAAATGCGAGCACTGGAGAAAAATAACACTTGGGATGTTGTAGAGTTACTAAGAGGAAAAAGACCCGTCAATTGTAAATGGGTCTTTAATGTGAAATACAAAGTCGATGGGACTGTAGAATGATACAAAGCTCATCTTATTGCAAAAGGATATACACAGACCTACGACATTGATTACATGGACTTTTGCCCATGTAGCCAAATTGAATACTATTCGGGTGATCTTTTCTCTAGCAGCAAACTTGGACTGGCCTCTTTAACAACTTAATATTAAGAATGCATTCTTGAATGAAGAATTAGAAGAAGATGTCTTCATGACATTGCCCCTAGGGTTTTGTAAAAGTAATGAAGAAAATAGGGTGTGTAAACTCAAAAAATCTCTATACGGCCTCAAACAGTCACCAAGGGCGTGGTTCGATAGATTTGCAAAAGTATTGAAAAATCAAGGATATCAGCAAGGACAGTCAGATCATACTATGTTCTACCAGCTATCTAACACAGGAAAAAAAAACAATCTTAATTGTATATGTTGATATTATATTGATCGGTGATAATGTAGTAGAGATGGAGAGACTTAAGGAAAGCTTAGTCACAAAATTCGAAGTAAAGGACTTGGGACATATAAGGTATTTCTTGGGAATGGAAGTAGCCAGATCAAGAAAAGGTATATGTGTTTCACAACGAAAGTACATTCTTGACCTTCTAACAGAGACATGTATGCTTGGATGTAAACCAAACGAGACACCAATGGAGACAGGAGAGAAAGAAGAATACATGGAAGAATCGGTTGAAAGAGACAGATAGCAACGACTAGTCGGTAAGCTAATCTATCTCTCTCACATGAGACCTGACATTGCATTCGCAGTTAGTGTCGTAAGCCAACACATGCACTCTCCAAAGGAAGCTCACTTAGAGGCGGTATACAGAATCCTCAGATATGTCAAAGGTACACCTGGAAAGGGACTATTCTTCAAGAAAAATGAAAAAAAAGTAGTTGAAGTTTATACTGATGTAGACTGGGTTGGTTTGAGAGAGGATAGGAGATCGTCTACTGGTTATTGTACCTTTGTCTGGGGAAATTTGGTAACTTGGAGAACTAAGAAGCAGAATGTGGTTGCCAGAAGTAGTGCTGAAGCTGAGTTCAGGGCAGTTGCACAAGGAATATGCGAATGACTGTGGATAAAACAGCTATTGGAAGAATTACAGGCTATGGTAAAACTTCCAATTAAACTCTACTGCGATAACAAAGCGGCTATCAACATATTCCTCAATCCAGTTCAACATGATCGAACCAAGCATATAGAATTGGACATACACTTTATCAAAGAAAAGGTTGAAGATGGGATTATATGCATGACCTATGTTCCTACCAAAGAACAAATTGTAGATATCTTTATCAAATGACTACCACGACAACATTTTGGGGATTTCATTAGCAAGTTGGACTTGGTCAATATTTATGATCCAACTTGAGGAGGAGTGTAGAAATCCCGTGTATAATTGTATACCCTATTTAGATTAGGAAAATTTTCTTATTCCATGTTTAGATTAGTTGCCTTATTTAGTCCATGTTTGTATCCTATAAATTGTGATTTGTAAAGAGTTAAAATCAATGAATAAAGAAATCCTTTATTCTCACAATTTCCCCTATATCACTCTTACAACCACCCACCCTCCGACTTCCAAGATCACATTGAAAATCCCAGGTCCTCATGAAGTGCCTCAACTGTTTTGGAATATTCTTTTGCACTTCTCATCATGAATTTTCTCCTTTGTGTTTCTCCACATTAACTTAAGAGACTCCGAGCTCAATAGTTTGTTGGTGTACTGCGTTAACGAGATGGCTCGATCCTTCTTGGAGGTTGTTAGCTTGTGTGTTATGCAATTCCAAAACATGGGTTTTGATATTTGATTATCTTGTTTCTCCTTTAATCCCCACTTTTTTACTCTTTTCCTACTTCTGAAAGAAAGCAAAATAAGTTTTACGCTTGACATCAGTACGATGGCCACTAATATGGTAAATGGAGTTGCATTGGCCTGGTTTGTTTTGGATTTATTATCTTTATAATGACTATCACATGGCATATAAAATAGGTCATCAACATATTGAGTGGCTGACCTATCATTGTTTTTTTTTTTAATAAGTGTTAACAGGACTTAATTAGTTGTATCATGATTTAATTAGCAATTTCTGTTTGGAGCTTATCGTGTTGTTTATACTGACCCACAGAACAATGTGAAAAAGATCGAGCTCGTGTTCTTGTGCACTGTATGTCAGGGGAAAACAGGTAAAGAGCTTTACGACAGAAAGGAGGTTTCTCCTCTTTTTACCTTTTTTTTCATTGGTAGTTGTATTTGTATAAAATACTTTTTTCATTTGCTTTTTCTTTGGGATTGGGATTGGGTGTTTTTGCTGTTCCATTCCTTAGTTGCTTTATGTTACAGAGTCACAGACATTAATTAATATGCTAAAATATGGTTAATCTACCAAGGTAAAGCACCAGAGAAAGGTATATGATTTCATTACCACCCCCAAGGAAAAAGGTCCTCTTTGCTGAATTACTGTTGGCTTCACAACAGTTTCTTCGCGACAGGTTTTGATTATCAGTCAAGTTAATGTATCTAAAATTCATAACTGAATACTATAAAAATGTGTTCATGCTATTTTGACAGGTCCCCAGCTATTGTAATCGCCTTTTTGATGAAAAGCAAAGGTTGAAAACTTGCACAGAGTTACCAGTGGGTTAAAGAGTGAAGACCTTCTGTTGAAAGCAATCAAGGTTCATACTGTTTCTGCCTTAATTAACCGATTTTCTATGCTAACCATGTGAGCTTTGATAATCTATTATGAAGATTTTTTGCATAAATTGTTAGAAGTGCTGAGTGAGATTATTTTAGTGTTATGAATGGATTTGACTGTAATTTTTTTTCCACTTCACGCCATGAGATGAATAATTGGAGTTTAAAGTTTTTGAAATTGCTATGCCAGTGTTCATTATTATGCAACAGAAAGAAAAAGAATTCAAGGGTAGCCAAACAGTGGTGCTGGCTCATTAGTCAAAATTATATATATTCTTAAAAAGAATTGAACATTAAATCAGATCAAAAACAGTGAAAAGGGGGTGGGGGTGGGGTGTTACTGATTGTTAAGGCATAGCTGTAGGTTTCCCAACGATCTGCGTCTGCCTTCCGTGTTCCCTAGATGACAAAAATATCACACATGGTCAATCAAAGAGATATTAGCAGTTAGTGCATATGGCTGGGAAACACTTGAAGTGCTTCAACAAATTTTGGAAACTCGTTGGGGGAACTAAGATAATTTGCATTTCATAAAACAGAAGTTAACATAAGACAGTAATGTATCAGATAACAATTTATATATGAATAAAACTTACCGACAGAGAGAGTAATTTATCTAACAATAACTGCAGTATGATCTTTAAATAATTGTTTTGGTTATGCTGGGGATAAGTATCTTGGCCAAAGGCATGCATAGAATGCCTAGCTGAACGTGGGCAAGGAGAGCTATATTCGATATTTGACTCCACTGGAGCATACTACCATTCGGATCCGGGATTTTGGACTTCTGTTCAAGTTCTTTTTAAAGTTTTTGACTTGTGATTGGACCCTTAACTTGTCTAGTTCGTGGTGTCAGCACAGCAGCAGTTGATTTCATGAGAGGAGTATGATAAAGCTGATTGTATTCTATTTGAAGAGCTAAATGACATGAAATTTAGGCGGGGGCAATGATCCCTTTCA
The DNA here is from genome assembly GCA_903798295.1 of Fraxinus nigra. NCBI lineage: Eukaryota > Viridiplantae > Streptophyta > Magnoliopsida > Lamiales > Oleaceae > Fraxinus > Fraxinus nigra. The sequence continues at coordinate 4,437 of CAIGRH010065894.1, forward strand.
TGGCTCTATCTGAATCAATCAATCATCACTTGCATAATCTTAATTTCTTATTAATTATTACCCAAGTCTTGGTGACGTGCTTGCTAGAAAATAACAATGTTCGACTTCTGTGACATGACTAGGATGCTTGTTTACTATTGACTTCTGTGGCATGACTTGGTTGCTTATTAACTGCAACTTCAATTACTTTAGTGTTCATTTCTTTAATGGAAATTGTTGCATTTATCAAAATAGTTTATGCTTCTTTATTCGATGATACATCAGTGTTAAGAGTCTACGTGACACTGTTGTGCAATCTATTTGATCTAGGCTTCTTGTAATGATATATGCTATAGTTTTTTTTTCCTCTAACTTCCAAATTTGAAGGAATTATGCTTCTTGTTATTGCAAAACTTTAATAAACAAAACATTCTTTTGCTGCCAAACCACCCCTTGCAATCAAGGGGTGGTTAATAACTAAAAGATTTATCATCATTCTGTTGCTCTATTCTGACATTTTTGATACCATTAATTATTATTTTATTTTAACAGTTGCTTTATAATATTAATTACTGCTGGGAAATGAAAATGTATAGAGGGAAATTGCAGAGCTCTTATCTCTGGCTTACCACAAATATACACCCATCTTCCCTCTAGATTCTATAATTGCATTGAAACTCCTTTGCCAGCATCTTTCTACGATAGAATCACTAGTTTAAAGTGTTACCACAGGTACCATACCCCATATATCACCTTCCAATCCGCCATCCTTCAGCTTTGGTTTCTGAAAGCCTAATGATCTAACAGTTGGTGTTCCCTCTTTCAATAACATTAGTACTACGATAATTTTTTCACGACCCTTATTTGACTTTCCTCACCAGTTCAGCTTTTGGAGCTGGGCAGACTCAAAGGAGAACCCCTGATGGAAGTACGTTCGGCACAAACACAAATATCTGTAATGGTAATGATATTCCCATGGATGGTTCTTGATGCTATTCGGTTTCCAATTCATATTTGTTAAACAGTAAGAATTACTTGAGAGTTGGGATATAAAGGGGGAATAAATGTTTTGATGTTATTGTTGTAAATTTTAGTCCTTTCTTGAACTGATGTGTTTTAGAAGTTAAAGGATCCTCCTACGGCTTATTTTTTATTCTTCTGAGATTAACAAGAAAGATTTTTTTTTAATTATTATTATATATATATTTTTAAGATGAGTTGATAGGGCATTCAAAGCCGACTTTCTAAACCATCTATATGCTCATTATTACCATCTGATCTTTTCTTATCATTGATACGGATCTTTTTACTCGTATGACTTAGATATCTCATATTTCTCAACGTATTGACTCGATTGATGGCATTGGTATGAGATGGGTAAGAATATTTGTTGTTTTGATTTGTTTGTTTCTCTACTATTCTGCATGTAACGCTCTCCATTTTCAAACGTCCATCTTATCCGAAATACCCTTCTTCACCTAAGAAAATGTTTGCCAGTTGAAAAACTTATCCTCAAAATCATTCTTAACATGTTTGGTAGGTTGTTTAGTATTAGATAACATATATTCAAGAATCGCATTCTTCTCCCAATGCCCAGATTTGTCATATTATCAAATAATTGTCTTTTCTTATCTCATTTGTGTTAATTTCTTCTCTACCTCAACACCAGGATCCTGAAGGTCACGGGTTGAAATTGGATTAAAGATTCAACGGCTGAATTGGAGTCTAATTGTGTATATTGAGTACAACATAATTATACGATGATTCAAAATATGAAAACGTGTAGTCAACGTTTGAATATTGAATTATTATCTCTTGAAAAAAAATTATATCTTAATTTTTAATTTCTTAATGAAGAATTTCTACTTCCGTCACGAATTTTAATATGCGCAATTGTGTTGCAAAATGGAATCAATGAATATAAAAAATAGTAATGTTATTTATCATCATTAAGATGAAATATCAGTAATGTGGTAGCTCATTATTCTTCACGTCTCTCTCTATCATAAAAATTAAACTGATCAATCACATTATTTCATTAGGTTGTCATATCATCGATATTTCATCATTATAATAATAAAAAATATTATTCTTTTGAAAAACTTGAAGCAACAATACATCTCAATTTCACCACACACGCCCGTGTGTGTGGATGACATTATTATTTATTACACAATTTTAAAGGGAAACTGAATCTCAAATTGATTGATTTAGGCTGCAGCTAGTTTGGTTAATTCCCTTTCTACTGCATTCTTCAGAAAGCTGCCTTCTTCCAACACCATTTGAACAGGCAAGAACCCTAATCCGTTTGCTATCCCTAACATCATTTTCTTGCTCTCTTCCTTAAATTCTTTCAAGTCCACTGTCCCATTCAAGTCATGATCGAACTGCACAAGCATTGCATTGTATACACTACGCACCTCGTCTGGATCAGTCTTGACATCAACACCATAGTGGCATTCGAAAACTCTCAAACTCTGCAACTCGATCAACATCTCATCGTATGAAAGAAGGCCATCGTGGTTTGTATCGAGTTTCAAAAAGTGGGCTTGAACGAACTCATTGAAAGCTTCTTCGTCATGCACAAAGTTCACAATGGTGGCACCATCCAACACTTCTACACTCATTTTTTTTGTGTGATAATAAGAATGTTTGTAAATATTGAGGTTTGACACCAACAAAAGCAATGTAGGATCAATTTCTTTAACTTCTTGTCTGAATATTGAATCTTGCTATTAACTTGAGAATATATATAGTATTCTATGTCATACACGTTAAATTATAGCTTCTTGTTTATTCTAAGCCCATAGAATTTGAATTCCTTTTGCCTTTTCCTTGAAGAAGGAATGGTCTATGCTTCTTAGAAGCAAGATTATGCTCGGACCATGTGTACCCCCACCACACCCCACCCTACCGCCCACAAAAGTCTCCGGGTTATCGATCCATACTGTGAGTGGTAATCGGTTAAACACAGGTTTTGACAATAGAATATTTCAATTGGGGAAAATTATAGTTGGGGTCCCCAACCATTGGGAATGTAGCAAGTAGGACCTCAATATGTTATTTTTTTTTCTTTATACGATAGACCAAAATCCCTAATTTTCTTCTAATCTTGAGGTTGCGAATGTAGGGTCTAGCGTGGGAGGAGGAAATTTCTTAAGAATAAATTTTGGTGAAATTAAGAAATTCAGGTTTATTATTTTATTTTAAATGTTGGTAGTTGTTTATAATCGTTGTAAATTATAAATAGATGATAAATGAGTAATACTTGTAGATTCTACGAAATATGTAGATAAAAATTGATTGATCAATTCTATAAATAGTGGTAACCATGGGCTATTATTGAAATATCAGCATGGAAAAGAAGTGCAATATGGAAGAGGCAACACTCGATCCAATTTTAAATGAATAAAATAATGTATAGAGCCAACAAATCCTATATATATATAAAGAATAAGAACTCGACAAATGGTCAAAATACATACCGTGTAGTGGTCTCCCATTGTTGGCTAACAAATGTGGTGAGAAAACTAAAACAAGTTTTAGGTAAATAAAACGTTCCAAAGTTCAATGATATAAAAGACACTATGCATATAGTTCGATAGCAGTTGGTGTAAATTAATCCAATCTCACCTTATATGTTACATTAGCTAACTAACAAAACGTAAAAATGTATAGCTGACTAATGGTGGTGTAGCTGAAACGAGTTTTAAAATCTGATGAGGTAAATGAAACAATTTAAAGTTTTGTGATATAAATGACATTAAGAACAATTCAGTGACAATTAGTGTAATTAACCCAATTTTATAGACAAGTGTCATGGAAATATAGTGGCGGTGCATTTTACATTGCATTATGTGGGCGACAATAAAGTCAACGCGTTGATTTTGACCACTCAGTGAGTCGTAATCTATTGATTCCGGAAACAATGTCTTGTCAATTTCAAAAACAAGAGACCAATATGTTCCCACCGTGGACTAAAGAAAACTTTTCCCAAAAAATATTTTGTTCACTAAATCCAAATAAGTGTTCGCATTGCATGCGAAAATCTCTCAACGCTAGCCTCTTTCTCAAACTAAAAAACGCATAGTTCGACTCTAATAACATATAGAGAGAGGTGAATAGATATTATATGTGAAATTAAAATAATTAATGAATTAAATAGCAACAAGTCGCTTTTTAATTCTTTTCTAAATGATTAAACATGCACGTCAATTTTACTCATATGTTTGAATACCGCAGTTTATATAATTTAAACAGTAAATAAAGCAATAAATCAACACACGGTATGATCACGGAAAAACTCAACTGGGAAAAACTCCGAGCACTTTGCCAGACAATCCACTATAAACGATTCAAACAACTTATAGTTTATTAGACTAGACGACGCATACTATCCAATCTCCTGATTGCAATTCCTACAGCTCTCTGCGGATCTCGTGCTCCCCTGCACCAATCCTTAGCTGCAATTTGCCAAAGCTCTCCGTGGAATTTGTTACCATGCAGCACTCATAGCCTCGCAGAATCATCTATCTCTCGTGGATCAACGAATAACACCTTGTTGTTCACAGACTGGAACTCTAGTCAACTTCCCTCGATCTCCAAATCTCTGACAGATGTGGAGGAAAGACATGTTTGGTATTTGGATTATGTGGACGATGTGTTTCTCATCAAAACAATCTCATAAGACGAATGTTGAAAGATATATATGAATTTTCTCATAGATGAAGCTCTTTCAATGTTCAACTTTGACCCAAAACCGTTCTGAGGTGTATTGGTATATATATAGGTTAGGAAACGAATGGACCGGGAAAAAAAACCTTCAAATCGCGAAATAAAAATTTCCCGGACAACATTGTAGCTCGAGCGAGGGCTTAGCGATAGTCGAGCGACAGGTTGTCGCTCGAGCCAAGAAGGGGAGATAGTTGAGCGATGAAGGTTTTGTTTTTTTACGATCGAGTCAATCCATAGCGACAATCTAGTGAAAATCCACGTCGTGTTTTCTTTCTTTTGTTATTCTTGAACCCTAGACCTAAAAATCTTCACTTTATCTATTTGTACATTACTCATTGACTTTTTATACAAATTACAATTAAGTCTCTTTTATTTACAAAATTGCCAATTACAACATTAAAACCTAACGAGCTCCCCCTTTGACATTTTGTGACAAAACTACTAACAAAAGTCAAGATAGTAATCAAAAGTAAATTACAGACTAAAAAACCTATCACAAAGCTACTAACTTGAACAAATTATGCATTTCAATCAGCACATGTTTCCTGAAATAGACAACTCAACACCTAGTGAAAATGTGTGAAAAATAGTATAAATAAAGCAGTTCAAGCAGTTTATAGAATATAGACAATTTAACAATCATATAGTATTCTTCATTTTCACACACGCTTGCTAAAGTAAGACATAGTACCAATGCAATCCAACACACCAAGAAAATACATCGATACTACTAAAACATAAAACTTAATTTAGCATAATTGAAATATATATATCAAAATTTGATCAATAATCATGATGTTGAAATCAAACAAGTTAATGTAATATGCAGCGTAGAATGCAATATGCAATACAAGCAATAAGCTTTCTTTCTGTTTGATAAACATTTTTTTATTTGAGTTTATACTCTCATTTTTTATCACAAATTGACAAGAGATAAATAATAATATACAACATCTTAATAATGTAGGTGAAAGTAGTCATAAGTATATGCAATGAACAATAAACTTTCCTACAAATTTAACTCAAATTACCCATGGAGTAAATGATATAAGTGACTCATATGTGTTAAGTGTCACTAATCATCTGATAGTAGGACTCCAAACCTTAATTTGGTGAGAAATGACTTGCAAAATATTACTGTTAATAAGTATATTCCATCTACTTATGAAAGTCAAACCAGTAAAACACATTAAAACCTACATTGAAAGTTCATTTTTATGGAGAATGTCTTTTCTCCCCTTGATTTTTAGTATAAAACATTTATTTTATATCACAATAGTAAACATGAATGCTCATATATANATGGAGTAAATGATATAAGTGACACATATGTGTTAAGTGTCACTAATCATCTGATAGTAGGACTCCAAACCTTAATTTGGTGAGAAATGACTTGCAAAATATTACTGTTAATAAGTATATTCCATCTACTTATGAAAGTCAAACCAGTAAAACACATTAAAACCTACATTGAAAGTTCATTTTTATGGAGAATGTCTTTTCTCCCCTTGATTTTTAGTATAAAACATTTATTTTATATCACAATAGTAAACATGAATGCTCATATATATTATTTTCATCTTAAGTGCATGCTTTTTGTCATTAAGCAACTAACATGATCCATGTAACGAGTTTTAGGCCAGTTAACCTAAGTCAGTTGACCATAAGCACCAGGTTATGAGAAACCCCGCATGCTTAATTACTCAAATCAAGTAGGTTTCGAAAAGTAGCATAAGATATTGAGCTCCTTTAATTTTTTTTATTTTTTTCATATGTTTATTTATTATTGTAGGGATAATCTCAAGTTTAGATCTAAATAAGTTGGTCAATTCATGTTCAAAGTCACCCTACTAACATGTGACTGTCATCCCAAATCTCACACACGTGGTAGAGTTTCACTATCAAGTTCATAGTGTGTGCAGTGTAAATAGTATATGAAGAGACATATATTAAATATTCCAAAAGTATCCTAAGCCACCAATGAGAATTATATTACAGCTCACTAAATAAACACATGTTTGATTACGATCAACAAAATCAAGTGTATTGTATATCATGCTGTAAAACAATATCGTGCATAAAAACTTTTTATTCACCCCTTTTTTTCACAAAAAAAAAAAAAATTATATCATAACAATGAAAATTTGTTTT
>CAIGRH010066063.1:0-18139 GCA_903798295.1 Fraxinus nigra
AATTATTGTACGAAACATAAAATACTTAATTACACACTCTTCGTGGGATCGACTCTTACTTCCACTATTACATTAGTTTTAGAAGTTTAAGAACTATTTTTGGGTACTTACAACAGCACACTAATACCCACAATCAATTGAAACTTCACAATCTAAAAACCGGGTATATAAATCAAAATTACTCAAGAAAATTAACAAAAGATCAAATTATTGTAAAAAATAGACCCAAATCTCACCGAAAAAGAAATGCCTTTATCTTTTTAAAATTGACAGAAGAAACACGAACGATTTTACCTCTTTGAGATTCTTTCTTGTAGGTGGTGTAAACATTGGATTTGAATCTGTGAGTAGCGAAAAGGAAGGGAAGGGAGAGCTAGGGTGAGGAGGAACTGAGTGGAATTGGGGATTTTATTAGGGAGGAAAGATATTAAGCATATGTTAAATTTTGTTCTATTTGTGTGGTTGGTTGTTGGTGGTGGGTGGTGGCTGTTGGTGGTTTTGTTCGGTGGGTGTGGTGCCGGAAGGTGGAGGTGGCGGGTTTGAGAGGCGAACGGAGACATAGGATGGGGAAGGATGAACGATTGTGTGAGATGAGGGTTTGGATTAATATGGGTTGGGTATATTTAAAAGAATACCAAAGTTTTCGCAAGTTTATATTTTCGCAACATTTGTCAAATGTTGCGAAAAGTGAGACATTTTGACATTATGAAAGTAGACATTTCGCAATGTTTGACAAACGTTGCGAAATGTCTTGATAGATCCCTTTTCGCAACGTTTGTCAAACGTTGTGAAAATAAACGTTGCGAAAAGATTACTCAACAAACGTTGCAAAAAAGGGTCTATTGCAATATTTTTCTAAAAAAACGTTGCCATTACTCATTTATACGAATCAATGGCAACATTCACTTACTAAAATGTTGTTAAAAGACTCTTTTAGCAACATTTATCAACAAATGTTACATTTTTAATGTTGTGAATGACTCTTTTTGTCGTAATGATAGTAAAGTCATTGTACAAAATTGCTTTAGCATAAGCCTTTTGAGTAAATCGACCATAATTATATTAATCTGCACAAATATTATAAAACATGTTCTTCAAAAAATAATATGTTGTGACAAAGATAATTAGAAATGGAATATAAAGGACATTGGAGGAGGGAGCTTTAAAAAGTTGAAATTTGTACAAGGAAATAATAAAGAAGATTTGATAGTAACACAACGTACGCTCTATTGCAAGAGAGAACTCATATTTGCAGTAAGGACGAAGGAAAGAAAATGTATGAATATAAACAAGTTAAAATTACGTTTTTGTCCACCAATTCTGCACATATATTCAATGAATCCTTAAATTAAAATACATGTTTAGTTCTACCCTTAATCTCTCATTTAATCTATATGTTAATTTCATTAGTTATTCAAATATGATATGTAATTGTTGAATATTTATGAAAATAAAATATTGCAATGTTCAACATTCTTTGTATATTTATATAAATGAAAGTAAATAACTAATTAACTTCAATTAATTGTATCGCGAAAATTAAAGAATTTGCATTAAATAATAGCATTTGCTATTTCTTTCTTTCTTTCCTTTCCTTTTTTTTTTTTTAATGTGATTAGTGTGGATATTATAATGAATCTACTCGATTTGATAGTTTACAGTTTGGTGTATTTGTTTATGATAATAATTGTTGATCACAACTTAGATTGAACGAGATACTTTTAAGTTAGATTCAAGGAGATCAACATTCCAAATATTGAACAATCAATATGCATTTCATTAAGAGCATGTTTGGTAGAAATTAAAATTAGATTAAAATTGAAAAACTAGCCGTTATTGTTAACTTTTATTAGACGAACGAGACCTAATAACAGTCATATTTTCAATTTTAATTGAATTTTATTTTTTACCACACATACTCTAATAATATTGACCATACATAGGAAATGGCATAACAACTCCCCCACTGCATAGATCATATGATCCAATTTTCAAAATTCAAATAGTAGATGAAGCTGTCTCAACCATTATTGAGTTATTGACTTATTCAAAACGGAAAATAAATAATAAAAATCTAAATAATATAGCCATTTTTGGACTCCATTTTAATTTTAATACATTTTTTTTTCTTTCTTAGTTTCAATCACACGTTTTTTGATAAAATAATATTACATTTAAATAAAAAAAATTTCCTTCTTTATCAACCACACATTATCCAAAAAATAAAATAAAATCATCATTCTAAAATATATTCTTTCCAAAATTACCTTTTAATGGAGTCCAAACAAGGACTAAAAGTCTAAAACACATTATTAATGGAAATTATAAAAAAGTTAAAACTTGTCATTAAGACATATAAGAGAAGATTAATAATATATTGGCAAGCAAGGGTTTTTATGAACACATCAGTTAAAACACATTCTCGGCCAAACCATTTTTTGTATTTTATTCATCTAGATTTTAGACGTTCATCGATCAGTATGACAGTGTCCCGCTCTCGAATAAAATTGAAATGGGATGGGATTTTGGCGTCACTTTCCCTTTTCACGGTTCAGCCCTCGTTTGAGTCATATTATAATTTTCATTTTTCTACTTATTTTCAATAAAATAATATTTTTCATCACATCAATAACATTTCCTTCTTTTTCAACCACATATTCACCATCACATCACCCAAAAAAATGCATTCTTTTCCTTTGGGCTGAGTCCTATACTACTATACTAGGGTGGAATCTAAAATGCGCCAAACGCTCCTTTAAGCTCCTCAGCCAATTAAAATTAATTTAAAAAACAAAGGCGCCAATTTCGCTCTATACTCCCGCGCCTTTCCCCTACGCCGCCCCGCTCTTTATTTCTTACCCCACCCCACCCGAGCTGCATATACATACACGTGTATATATGCACATACACACATATATATAGCAATAAGCAAATATATATTGGTGGTGCATAATTCGTTTAGCGGTGTAAAGTATAAATCGAAAATGCACCGCCACCAACCCCACCCAGCCACCCCCATCACCGACGCCGACGCTGCTTTCCTTATAAAGCGCGGCAAGAAGCGGGGAAATTACTCTTGTGGAAAATGTGGGTTGCCTAAAAAGGGACATACTTGTCGGTTTACTGAAAATGATAAAGACTTCAGTCCCGCTTCCACACCCGCCGCCGCCGCCTCCTCTACCACCGTTACCTACTCGGCGTCCGTGGAGGAGTCAGTGGCTTTGATGTCACCTCGATCGGTAGTTCGTCCTCCTCCTCCTACGAGGCTCCGGCGAGCTCTATCGTTTGAGGATATTAGTGTAGATGACTCGGTGGTGGAGGATGTCAGGGACGAAATTGAACCGGGAATGGAGATGTGTGTTGATGTTTCAGGGTCGGGGAAGTTGCCCGGGAGTTGTTTGTGGGAGGTGCTAAGGAGGCTGCCGCCGGCGGGATTGTTGTCGGCGGCGAGGGTTTGTAAAGGGTGGAGAGATATTACTAGGAGGTTTTGGCGGGCAGCTGAGGAGGTCCGGCTTAGGGTTCCATCCAGTGCTCAGATTGGGTTTTTTGGATCCATGTTGCAAAAGTGTCCTGGACTTGTAAGATTGTCTCTTACGATGGAGAGGTTAGAGTTTATCTAAGCTGATAGTCAGATCTAGGTTTTATTGAATGGATCGCCTTAAAACTCACCCATCTACTCAGTAATTCACTGTTTTATTGAAGAATTTAATTAATTATACTTATTATTGAAGATTCAATGTAAATGTTTTCCACAAGGTAGTTTATCCAAGAATGCTGACCACAAACTGCATAATCAAATGTTCAATCTATATACGGGATCTGAAAATTTGGCTTTAAAATGAAATGCACTGATAATAAACAAAGAAGACATTGATTAAACATTTGACAGGAAAAATATAAAGTACGGATCTTTATTCACTTTTGCTTTTGGTGTTACAGTGATGTGGATGCAACGATGCTGGCCTGCATTGCATTTTCCTGTCCTAATTTGCAGTCATTGGAGATTATTATGTCCGGTACCTCGGCCAATCGGATCACTGGGTATTAACTTTAAACCTTCAACAGCGATATATACTTCTGTTTATGTTTTAATATGACATGCTGTGACACGTCCATTAGTTACAGATCTTTTCTTTTGTTATGAAATTCAGAAACATATCACTTGCCCCAAGTTCACTGTATTTGATTGGTGAAGCATATAGTTAGTGCACTGTGTAAAATTTGTATGTCATAGTTGACAGACACATTCCTTTTTGTGAGATCTTTATGTACAAATGAGTGAATATTAATACAACTGTTCCTTGACCTTGGCCTAATATTTGCTTTAATTCAGATCTTTTATTAAGTGCTAATAGAAATCTAGACATACATCATTATGTGGAATTGTATGGTGATGTACATGTTGTGGTGGCGGTTAATTTTATATTGCTGCCTGTGGAACACCAGTGACTTGCCCCTGAAATATGTTTGTCTGCGTTGGGGTAGATGTTGAAGTTTCTCTAGTTTATTTATAGGAAATTTCAACTTGCAAAGTATTGAAATGCCAACAGCTCTTCATTTAGTTATAGTTCTTTTAGGCCAAGGTATTTATTACAACAAAGAATCCACGAATACAATAGATCAAGAACCTATCCAACTATTACTACCAAGAATCAACAAAGGCATTGTAGTATTGATCAAAAATGGGGCTCAGATCATTGTACCCTTTTGTACAAGCCAAGACCACAAAATATCCAAGCCCTAAAAGAAAAAAGTGATGCTATTTCAATGAGCTGTAGTAATCACCCAAAAATCACTCTCCTTTTCTCCTCTCACGTACAGAATCACCTAGAAATGAACCCCACAAAGGATTGCTCAAAAAACAAAATAAGTTTAACAGAAGTGAAAAGAAGAAACCAATAGACAGTATCACTCAGAGAAAAGAAGAAAGCTCGAGAATGAAAAGTCAGAAGTGAGATTAGGACAACGGTGCAAGTCCCTTTATATATCCCCACACACCAACCATTGATCTTAGATGATCATCAATAACTCAGAGCACATTTTACGCATTAAGAGGCAACTCTAAAGTCGCACTTACAAAATGTGACTTTCCTTGTAGGTTTGAGTTTTGGGCCCAGAACTTTGGTTATCAGGCAATGGATTATAGAACCTGCAAATGGGCCTAGCCCAGTTTCATCATTGGCCACATATTGGACTGAATACCTTGACATCACAGCCCAATAGTATTTAGTAAAGAACTGATTTTTTTTTACGTGTAATTAACTCAAAGTTCATCAGAAAAACTTCTTTCCTTACAGCACAGAAGATTTGTAAATCTTTAGAAAACAAATCTTTCAAATCTCTTTTAAAAAGATGGGCCATTATTTTGTTCTTCACCGATACCGTAGATGGCTTAGTTTGTCATAGGATCATAGGATATTGTTTTTGTTATATGATTGTTGTGAAACTAAATAAGTTTCAAACATATGACCTCATGCAGGGATGAGTTAAGCCGTTTTATTGCTGAGAAAAGGTGCCTAACCAGTCTCAAAATGGAAGGCTGCTGTAACCTTGGTGGTTTTAGTTTTTCTTCCTCCAGTCTATCTACTGTTTGGCTTTCAGATCTTCACTCCCTCTCTAAGGCGGTATTGCACTTCTCACCGTGTTATGAGTTTGCGACCATGTTTATATTCTGATTTTATTATATATTATTCTTGATGGCGTTGCACCCGTTACCCAGGTTTTCAACTGCCCGAATTTGAAGGAGATTTCCTTGAGTTTTTCTCGGCAAGAAAATGATAGAACTGACCTTACCACAGTTGTTGATGGCTTGGGAAGAAGCTGCCCAAAGCTACAGAACATACACATTGCTTCAGTTCGGCTTTCACATTCTGTGGTGCTTGCTCTTACAGCTGCAAATTTGAGGTCAGTATTACTGTTTGTATGCGTTTAAAAATTAAAAAGTAGGAGATTTGCAAAGTTTACGAGTATGAAGCAAATAAAACAATGATTGGGAGTTTGATTAAAAACCTCACTATGTCCATATTCAGGGGATTGCGAATGCTTTCTCTTGTACTAGGATCAGAGATGTCTGATGCATCAGTTGCAGCTATTGCTTCGAGCTACTCAAACCTGGAGTTGCTTGATTTGAGTGGGTATGTTTCAGGCCTTAGTGCTGGTATTGTTATGAGTATTCAATATGGAGTTGAAAATTTCAATTGTCTGAGTTCCAATTTTCTTCTGGCGATGTAAAGTCTATATAATGGATCCTACTTTAGATCTGCTCAAGGAAAACTGTGCTGAATGTGGGAGTTCCATATTTATTTTTACTTAGCTGAGAAGTGAAATGTTCCCTCAATGCTATGCTTTATTTCAGATCTAGCATCAGTGACAGTGGCATTGGAATGATCTGCAATGTATTTGCCGAAACACTGTCAAAACTACTTCTTGCTCTCTGTCCCAACATCACTTCGAGTAATCTTCTAATCCTGTATTGAAACCTTAAGTTCATCAATTTTGTATAACATGTCTGGTTAACTTTTATGCCTTCTGGATCTTTAGGTGGCATTCAATTTGCCGCTGCTCAACTGCCTCATCTGGAACTAATGGATTGTGGAATGACCATATGCGATCACAATTCAGAAATCCAGACCAATGAGGAAAATGATGAGGAGTTACATAAAACGCCCAACAGCAAGTTGCATCTTGTATACCAGAAGTTAATTATCAAACACAGCAGGTTGAAGAAGCTCAGCTTATGGGGTTGTTCTGGCTTAGATGTAAGATTATTTTTGTTTAAAGATTTCTGTGTTTGACATGAGTGTTGGTCCTTTTCATTACTTTTATTTTGTGTTCTGAATGAAGAGAAGTTTCATTGCAGTCATTGTATTTGAATTGCCCTGAACTTGATGATTTGAACCTCAACTCTTGTGGAAATTTACATCCAGGTAGATACTTTTAATGTTCTTGCAGCTCAATCCAAAATACTGAAGTGTTTTCTTTTAACTCAAGTTTGATAATTTTATTTCGTTCGACCCCAGAGAGATTACTACTCGATTGCCCCAATTTGGAAAGTGTGCACGCATTAAGTTGCCAAGAAAAGTTGGTCAAAACCATTCAGAATCAGGTAAATGGACAAACTAATCATTTCTCAGCTTTAATTAATGTCCCTTTTAATTATGTCCTACAGCAGCAGAATTATTTTTCTCCCCGTAACTTCTGGAGATTTTTTCATTGATATGCATACCATCCCTCAAATTTGAAAAGTGAACATTAATAGTTTTCTGATTCTGTTCAAAATAACTGAATAAATGCAATGTATCCTCGCGTTTTCAAATGACAAGAAGCAAAGCATTCGGAAATTTTAGCTTAAACTCAATTTATTGTAGTAATTGATTAAATTTAGTTGAAGCGACTGAAATGTTACTTGGCATTCTGCCTGACATATATATATATATAACTAAAGCCATTTGTGACTTGTGTGTATAATGTGCAGGTCTCCAACAATTTTGGAACCCTTGAAAATCATTTTCCATCCAAAAGTGGCTCCAAAAGAGTCCGGGTCCCACAGTTATTCAGCCCTCAGGTAAAACTTTCAAACTGAGAAACAGGGAGAAAGTGAACTCTTTATATTTGTTTGGTCTATTCTGTGTACGCTGGAATGATAAAATTAGAGGAAGTACATAATAAAAATGAAGTAGAGTTGACTTGCATTTCGCAGGCACAGGTACGTGATGATGAGATGAAATGGAGGGCTAGGAAGCGTCAATGTGCTGTGATTGTAGAGGCTGATGCCCGTGAATACAATACAATTTGTTCTTATTGACTTAGTGTCCTCAATTAATATTAGTTTATTAGGATGAAATGTCGTGTTCAATGCTACGATTGATATTGAGTCTTTATTGTACTAACAAATACATGTTTATTTTATAAAATAATCTCTCAAGTTTGAACACGAGATTTTAAGTCGAATGAGAAAAAAGGTCAAGTTAAAAAAGAAATACTTCAATAAAATAATATTTTTTATTACATTAATAATTTTTCTTTTTTTTTTTCAATTAAACATTGTTCATCAATTATTATTTCAGAATACATTTTTCAAAATAACATGGATCAAACACACCTTAAGACCTTGTTTGATCCCAATTTCTTTTTTTAAAATGCATTTTTTCAACAATATATTTTTAAATAAAATAATAATATACGCAACTCAATTTTTTTTCAATATTTTTAACCATCATTTTTCATTAATTTACTATTACAAAATATATTTTACACAAAAAATAAGATTCAAACATGCTCTAAATAGGGTATATTAAAAACTTAATAAATCAATTATACTCTCGATTAAAAAAAAAAGTCTACAATTTGGAACAGAAAAATGAAAAGCAAGTATATTTTTGTGGGGGCAGAGGAAGTACTTATTATGTATATATTATTGGGTTAAATCTATTAATGGCTACCTAATTTTATATTTGGTGTTACTGTGATTATTCAATTTAATTTTGTTTCATGGTCACTCAATTTTATATTAAGTATCATCATGAATATCCATTTGATTTTAATTTTATTTCATCATACTATTCAATTTTAATATAACGTTTCATTGTATGGATATCTAATTTTATATAACATTTCATCATAGTTACATAACTTATTTTCATTAAATTTAGAAGGGGTAAAACGATAACTTTACATAGGCTGTGTTTGGGCGTGCTTAGAATGGAAAAAATTACCGTTGATAATGAGAAAAATGGATCGTTGCTTTTCACCAACTTTGTAGGAACTCTGACATGGCAGACCAACTTTTGAATATTTTATGACAAGTTTGAACACGAGATTTTAAGGCGAATGAGAAAAAAGGTCAAGTTAAAAAAGAAATACTTCAATAAAATAATATTTTTTATTACATTAATAATTTTTTTTTTTTCAATTAAACATTATTCATCAATTATTATTTCAGAATACATTTTTCAAAATAACATGGATCAAACACACCTTAAGACCTTGTTTGATCCCAATTTCTTTTTTTAAAATGCATTTTTTTAACAATATATTTTTAAATAAAATAATAATATACGCAACTCAAATTTTTTTCAATATTTTTAACCATCATTTTTCATCAATTTACTATTACAAAATATATTTTACACAAAAAATAAGATTCAAACATGCTCTAAATAGGGTATATTAAAAACTTAATAAATCAATTATACTCGAGATTAAAAAAAAAAAAAGTCTACAATTTGGAATAGAAAAATGAAAAGCAAGAATATTTTTGTGGGGGCAGAGGAAGTACTTATTATGTATATATTATTGGGTTAAATCTATTAATGGCTACCTAATTCTATATTTGGTGTCAGTGCGATTATTCAATTTAATTTTGTTTCATCATGGTTACTCAATTTTATATTAAGTATCATCATGAATATCCATTTGATTTTAATTTTATTTCATCATACTATTCAATTTTAATATAACGTTTCATTGTATGAATATCTAATTATATATAACATTTCATCATAGTTACATAACTTCTTTTCATTAAATTTAGAATGGGTAAAACGGTAACTTTGCATAATATAATATAAAATAAATTTTTAAAAAATTTTTAAAAAAACTTATTTAAAAAAATACTTTGAAAAATAAAATAAAAAAAAATTGTTTAAAAAAAGTTCCTTAATAAAATAAAATAAAATAAAAACTTATTTTAAAATTTTTTAAAAAATTTATTTTATATATATTATACAAAGTTACTGTTTTACCCATTTAAGAATTAGTGACAATAGTTAAAAATATTGGATGATCATGATGAAATGTTATATGAAATTAGGTGGTCTATGATGAAATGTTAAATATAATTAGGTATTCATGGTAAAATAAAATCAAAATGAGTGACTATGGTAATACTAAATATGAAGTTGGATGACCATGATGAAATAAAATCAAATTAAGTGATTATAATAACATTAAGTATAAAGTTGGGTGACCATTGATAAATTTAACCCATGCACTATTATGTTAGGGGACTAGGAATCTNAAAATTTATTTTATATATATTATACAAAGTTACTGTTTTACCCATTTAAGAATTAGTGACAATAGTTAAAAATATTGGATGATCATGATGAAATGTTATATGAAATTAGGTGGTCTATGATGAAATGTTAAATATAATTAGGTATTCATGGTAAAATAAAATCAAAATGAGTGACTATGGTAATACTAAATATGAAGTTGGATGACCATGATGAAATAAAATCAAATTAAGTGATTATAATAACATTAAGTATAAAGTTGGGTGACCATTGATAAATTTAACCCATGCACTATTATGTTAGGGGACTAGGAATCTCCCACATTTAATTAATCAATCCACCAACAAAAATGGGTTGAGAAATTGGAAAATGCTTCTTAGCCAACAGACTTAAAAACATGTTTTTAAAATAAATGATTTTTATTTGGAGGGAAAGAAAGCCAATTAGGACCAAAGCCATTCTAAGGGAGGAAAACTTAATTTCACGTATCAATTTCGTCTTCCTTTTTCGTCTTCAACCATTGTCCTTTTCAACCGGTTTCCCTCAGCTTTCCGACCAGTGAAGAGCAGGCGTTGTTGGCGAATTCCGACCACCCACACGTCTCCGAATTTTCTGAAGGAAAGAAGCATTTTCACTTACCCATTTCCTCTTCCTCTTTGCTCCCACTTCCTCAGTTGTCCTCTTCAACCAGTTTCCCCTAGCTTCCTGGCTGGTGAAGAGCAGGCATTGTCGGCGAATAATTTTGAAAACCCGCACGTCTCCGAATTTTTTGAAGGAAAGAAGCATTGTTGCCCAAATCAGAAATTCATTTAAAGGTAGATTTGAAGGAATTTCATATGCTGATGGGAATCTTTTTTGGTGTTTATAAATCATTGTTTCCCAAATCCGAATTTTTTGGTGTTTATAAATCATTGCTGAAGGAATGAATCATTGTTGCCCAAATTCGAATTTTTTGGTGTTTGAAAGAAAGAATCATCGTTGCCCAATCTGAACTAAATGTTGCTACTTATTAGCTAGTTCACTTTGATTTGGATATTATTAACCGCAATTGTTACTTCACTATAAGATTTAGAGTTGAGCTAAAATTTCGATGAACTGAACTTGAAGGAAGGGGTTCACAACTCATTTTTGTTGGTTTCTGTCATTATTATTTATGACCTTTAGCTTGATTTATTATACTGCAAAGAGGCCTCATAAATAATTGTCCTGCATTCATTTCTTTTGTTAGACGTTGTTTGAGTTATAATCATTCAAGACTTCTTCTGGACACTAAATGTTTTAAGTTAAGCTCTAAGGACCAGCTGTTGTGCTTACTATCCCTATTCACTATAACCTAAAATAGCAAATGAAATTATAATTGTGTTAGACGTTGATTGAACATGATCGTTGTTTTTTTTAATACCAGAACAAATTATGGACAACGTGGAAGACAAGCTTAACGATGTCGTGGTGCAATCCGAGAGTGAAAATGTTATGGAGCCCGTCAACGTAGTTGAACGTGAAACATCTACGGGAGTTGGTGTGATTGTGCCGGAGGTTGGAATGTTTTTAAAACTGAAAAAGATATGTACGATTTTTACAAGACATATGCTTACTCAGTGGGCTTTCCAGTTACGAAACGAAAATCGAAAAATGGCGACGATGGAGTTGTAAGATTTGTGACATTGACATACAGTCGGGAAGGCGGAAGAATCAGTAATAACAACGGTTCTCTGAAGCCACAACCAACTATTAAGATGGGCTGTAAGGCCAAGATATGCACATCTGCTGATAGTTTTGGAAACTGGAGAATTAACACTGTTAACCTCGTCCACAATCATGAAACGAATCCTTCTAAATCTAGGTTATATGCAATAGACAATTGAGTGCAACTATGAAACAGAAGCTTCAGGTGAATGATTTTGTAGGAATTCCGTTGCATGAAAGTTACAACTTTGTAGTTGTAGAAGCAGGTGGATATGAGAACAAGACTTGTATTGAGAAGGATTGTTGGAACTATATAGAACGATCGAGGCGATTAAGACTTGGAGAAGGAGATGTCGCAACAACTCAATTATACTTTTCCAAAATGCAAGCACAATGCTCTGGATTTTACTTTAGTATTGATTTGGACGAGGAGTCACGGTTGCGTAATGTATTCTGGGCAGATAATCGATGTAGGCTAGCGTAGAATGAGTTTGGCAATGTTGTTTTATTTGATACCACTTAGCTGACTAATAAGTACGACACGCCATTCGCTCCTTTTGTTGGCGTCAATTATCATGGACAATCGACACTACTTGGTTGTAGTTTGGTGTCGAACGAAAACATGGATACTTTTCTATGGTTGTTCAAGATATGGCTTCAATGCATGCACGGTCAAGCTCCACATGGTATTATTACTGATCAAGATAGGGCAATGCAAAATACCATTCAGATTTTTTCCGACTACAAAGCACAGATGGTGTTTGTGACATATTTTGAAAAAGTTGCCAGAGAAGTTTGGCTACCACGTGGACAAGGCTTCAATATTTGGGGCTATACACATATTGGTATATGATTTCCAATCCAGTGAAGAATTTGAATCCAGATGGATGGCGATGATTGATATGTATGGGTTGCATGACAATGATTGGCTATCTGGCTTGTACGAGAATAGAGGACGTCGGGTTCCTTGCTTCTTGAAAACCACTTTCTGGGCGGGGATGTCAACTACCCAGAGAAGTGAGATTACAGATGCCTTCTTTAATGGTTACGTGCATTCGAAAAACTCATTGAAGCAATTTGTCGAACAGTACGAACGTGCCCTTAGAAATAAAGTCGGGAAGGAGTTTCAGGCTGATTTAAAGTCATTCTCAGGAAGGACGTAACGATAAGACGTATGAAGTACAAGAGATGTTATGTACGATGGTTGTAGGAAGAGAAAGACATTCATGGTGACGTTCATTAGAGACATAGTGGAAGTTGTTTGCAGTTGCCAATTGTTTGAGTTTCGAGGAATACTATGTAGGCACACGATTACAGTACTGATTCGGAAAGACATCACACATGTCCCAGATAGGTACATATTGCGACGATGGAGGCGAGACGTTCGTAGAGCACACATGAGGGTTGCAGTGAACTATGCAGGGTTAGATAGTACTCTGACACAATTGAGGTATGAAGAGATGTCTGATGGTTTTGCAAAGGTGGCAAACCTTGCTGCTGATGATGAAATCCGTTCACGCGCAATAATAGAGTGGATAAAGGTTAAATGTAAAGAGCCGACGACCACGAAATCGAGTACATGAAGTAATTGTGTTTCGCAACCTGCTACGCAGCTCCTCAATGTAGATAACGATGTAGCAAACAATTCGAGTGTGAGCATGTTGGATCTGAAACAGACTCGAAGAAAGGGATCGCCAAGGAAACTCAGGAGAAAATGTCCATTAGAGTCTGCATCGAATAAATAGAAGGTACGTTAAATAGATTTTTACTTGTTTCACCATTTCTCAAAATACAAATCAGAATTACCATTCATGCCATGCAGGTTGGATTGACATCGGTGACTAGTAAGAGGCCTAAAATAAACATTTCCACTATGGTTCATGGATGAATCAACATTCAACGAACTCAAAAATATTCCATCACAACACCATTCTCTCTTTCACAATATTCCATCCCAACACCATTCTCCCTCTCACAACTTTTATCGTCTACAAATTTGAGCGAACTTTATGTATGATTCGCAAGGTATAAATTTTTCTCTTATTCATGAGTTAAAACTTCATTTCGTAATGATTGCATAATTAACAGTTGAGGACGTATTTTAATGTAGGGCAATGTTTGTCGTTATACTATCCAAGCTCGACGCGTGAAGATGGGAGATGCTTGTGACTGGAGCCCAAGTGACATGTAAGAGCACTAATTGCTCGTGTTGCATCAATTTTTGC
Organism: Fraxinus nigra; assembly: GCA_903798295.1. Taxonomy (NCBI): domain Eukaryota; kingdom Viridiplantae; phylum Streptophyta; class Magnoliopsida; order Lamiales; family Oleaceae; genus Fraxinus; species Fraxinus nigra. The sequence continues at coordinate 13,928 of CAIGRH010066063.1, forward strand.
TTCCTTCGAAGCCTTTTTATATAAATATTTTCTTTGTACTTCATCTTTTTTCGATGGTTTGACATAGAGCGAGTCTTGTTTTCTAGTTTATAAGCTAACACGACTTTGATCAAATTTGCTAAGAAAGGTATATTTGTAATTTTTTGAAACACACGATTCCAAAATAAGATATTTGTTATTTTCTGAGTAACTCTATAGAATTAGAGTTAAAAGATGAATTTTCTTCAACTATTTTGTCTATCAGAGCATGGTTTTTGTTGCAGATACTTTTGATGGTTTCTTGTACTTATTTCTTAGCTTGTTGACATGTGCCTCTCCTCCACATGGCAGGTAGCTCCTGGTGATGTTGTTGAACTATCAGGCTATTTCTTCCAATTCCATACATCGGATCTAGAGCAATGCGAGCTGGCTTGCCATTTGATTTTGCAAAATTTATTGGTTGTCATTAAACCCATAGTGGATTTTGCAATATTTGAGGACACAATATCGCAACCGTTTATTGTTATTTATCTGTGCTTGTTATTATTCTATATCAAAATTTGGCATTGAATGGATATACCATTGAATGTATGAGAATTTATAATGTGGTCTAATTAGATACTGAAAATGCTATGATAGTAAATTCACTTCATCTGATAGCCGTGGTGGCACTTGGTCTCATTTGCCGGAATTTGATGAACCTCTGTTAAATGAACGAAAGTTCGAATGGAAATTTGTTTTTGTGACTTTCTTGTTCAAATGCCTGTTTATTGACAGGGGTAGCGGGTTGAATGGCAATGGCTCAATTCATGGTTGCCCAATTTGCACAAAAAATGCTGTAAAAATAGAGTTAGCTATTAAATAATCCGTTCCTGCAGCTTCTTATATACCTGTTCATGCATAAGCTTTACATGTTGCTTATTTAGGTAATTTTTAGGTTGATGGAATAAACTAAAAGAGAGTGATTTCACAGAATGATAGATGAATAATATGCTAAAACAAAATTAAAATGATAGTGATTTCACATAAGACTCGAAAGTAGACTGCATTTAAAGTAGCCTGATGAAGCTGAAATAAAAATGTTGTAAACATGTCCCAAGCAAAATTTAAAATGAGGTCAAAGACACTGAATCACAGATAGTCACTGAATAACCAACTTTTATAGCCAAGTCGATAAATTTACAAAGGGTCTTTCTGCTGCATTAGACATATACATACAAACATGTTTGAAACAACCCGTCCGATCACGATATACTAATCAAGCTGCCTGCTTTCCTTTTGCTTTCTCTTGCACGTGTACTCTTTCAGTCCGGACATTGACGTTAACTGAAATCTGGATCTCTTCTTCGGTACTTATTCGAACTCGAGACTCGAACATACGGGATATTTCTTCAACTATTTCATTCTTCGCATGTTCACTCAAGTTTGCACTATCGCATCTATATGGACCGCTTGATACTTCCTTATGACCCACTCCCAAAATCCACAGTTGTTATTGCAGCAAAGGAATAATTTTCCTTTGTTTTTATTATCCTTCTCCACTACAAAAACATTTCTCAAAGCCATCCTTACATAGTGTGCAAAAGCGTTTCCTTTTGCAATCGGCAAAGAAGTGATCTTTAGCTCTACAACCTTGACATCTTCATGAGTTCCTTCCTGGCATTCTAAGATGGACATCAACTACCAACAACAAAGGTGAAGTGAGTTTTATTATGACTTGTAAAAAATTTCGTACTTCGTGTAACGATAGAGTTTGTACGGTTATATTAACTTAGGTATGGAAGGTCATTTGAAAGAAAGAATTTCAACTGAAACATGACTAATTCTTAATTGTACATTAATCATAAAAGTGATTCTCCAACAACAGTAATATTCTTTAATCAGAAAATATTCATGAAATCAATGTCTAACTATTAAACTCGATACATAGTCAATACAATGATAAAACTTTTTAATCCGAAATTCTCCTCTTTCAACATTTCAAACTTTGGTACAAACTACCATGACAAAGGTTTACACATATACACATATTACAAATGAATGACATTGAGATTGCAGACCGTTCAAGTTGTGATGCATTACTTGAATTTTACATCGAGATCTTTTCAAGATTCAAGACCAGTTTGTTTTCTCAGAAATTATATACACTGCGATGGACTGGTGATACAGCCTTGCAATGCACAAAAAATAAATGCATACCATGCTGACTACACCCCATCCTTTGAATATGGTTAATGTAAATTTCATTAATTTCATCCACTACCATACCAAATACGCCAACGATTCCATACCATTTCATCCACACAATTCCTCATACCAATTCGTTGGAAATTCATTTTCTGGTTAAATGAAGAACAAAAATAAAAATAAAAATAAATAAATACTTGAGCACGTATATGTACTTGTGTTGAGGCGCTGGCCGTAATGTTTTGGGGAAAAACTATCGACAAGGAAGAATTTGAATCTTTAAGTTTGAATTGATAACTAAGACCTTTTAAGTTGCGGTGCAGTCGGAGATGGTGTGGTCGGAATTTATGTCGAGACATTTTAGGCGCGGTGTGTGCTTTGAAACCGTGCGGCGACACTCCCTTAGAAAAACTCTGCTCATAAATGGTGCGTACGGCAAAACTCTGCTTTGAAACCGCAACGGTCGGAGATGGTGCGTACTTTGAGCGTCGACGAGTCCTTAGACGGTAATGCGGTGCGGCGTTACCCCAACTGGAAGCATGATTAGGGAGGGATTTTTTGTTGTGAGCAGTGATTAGGGTTTAGATTTTGGGGTCGATTTGTTAGGTTGTGTTTCGTTTCGAGGAGAGAGATTCCACCTTTCTAATTTGATTGAGTAAAAAGTTTCATTAATTACTGAACTTTGAACTTTGTCACGTTGTGGTCAGTCAACTTAGTAATGCTTCTGATCGGTCATTGCACTTGCAGAAGGTTACCTCCTTCCATCACCAAACAGCTACCCGTTTGGAAGGCAACCCAGGTGGCTTAACGGACTCCGACGTGGCAGTGACGGCGTAATTTCCTTTGCCACGTAAGACCTTAAGTTACTCAAAAACTCCCGTTCACCTTCAATTAGGTCTACAATCAGAGATGACTCCCCAATTTGAAATCCCCCATCCAAATCCCACCCAATTCCAGTAGAAAATCGATCCCTAAATGTCGACTTGCTCAAATTGCTTCCCTTACATTTCCGAAAACACGAGCTGAAGCCGCACTACATTCCCCCAAAACCTTCGTTGAAGGAGCCCTAAATCTTGTCCGAACTGAAATCGCCCCACCTGAAACAAACCTGTTCAGCCAATATAGATTTCGTTGAAGGTAAACATTTCTCAATTTTTGGTTAATTGCATTGTTATTCATACAAGTTTTTTCAATAATGGGTTCGTTTCTGAAATCATTGAATAATGGATTCACTCTGCATTGCTCTGTTATTTGGTCTATGTTTTGGTGCTAACAAATTTGCCAATTTTGTTTCTGTGTGGAAAGAGACCGTAATGTTTATGCTTAGTGATTCATACGTGCCTTGGAAATTATTGCTAGTTGTCTAATAGGCAGTGCTTAATATGTTTGATGGAATTAGAAAAGGAATTATTGTATGGTTGTTTATTGTGGTAGAGCCTTCTTTGCTGTAATGGACAATAGCTAAACTGGGTTTGCAGATGAACCTATGGTTGTAAAAATCTTGTTGGTTGTTTGTTGTAAAAATATATCTTTAAGAAGTTGCAGATTGAACCAAAATAATAACAGGCCATTCATTTGGTCAAGAGGTGTGTTTAGGTGCATTGCTATTAAGTAGTATTACCAAGTCTAAAAAATGCAATTGGTAATTAGATTATAGTTATTGAAATTTACCGAAAACAAGATAAACTGACTGTGGTTTACACTATCCGTCAATTGACAACCATATATGCATGTACTGGAGTGTAAACTTCAGGTTACTTTTTGAGAATTTGCTTTGTAATTTGACATCCCAGTTAAGTGGATTTGCCTTTAAGTTGTATAGCATAAAAGATCAAATTGTGTTGTGAATATCCATCTGGTCTTAATTTTTCATGTACTCATGTATTCTGTTGCATGATTGGGCTGCTAAACTGGACATATTACTTTGTAGTTCAGTTTGTAGGGCAACTATGTAAGAGCTAATTACTTTGTAGTTCAGTTTCATTGCTTTGCTAATTAATTTGTATACCTTCCTATTGTTTCAGGTGACATGGTAGGGAAGAACAG
>CAIGRH010066090.1:0-14182 GCA_903798295.1 Fraxinus nigra
TGAGGGTCGATACAACTTCTGAATATTTGCACTTTAGTTCCCGAACTTTCACTTTCTTTCCTTTTGGTCATTTTCCCCTTATTTCTTTCAAATTACGCTATATCTATATAATTTCCACCTAAACCAAAATATGAGAATACTAAGTACATTTAGGCATAAAATAGTCATATTTGCACATTAAATAAAGATGTAAAAAGTGTATTTTACATTCCTATCAAATATTTATTGATTAAATATTGTTAAAGGGGTCTATCGCAACATTTTAGCAAGTGAATGTTGCTATTGGCTAACATAATTGAACTTTCACAACATTTTTTAAATAAATGTTAATTTTGCCTTCTGATACAGTTGGAAAAGAGAGACAGAGTTTGCAGAAATGATCACTTACATGGGGACAAAAATGAGGGGAAAATATAAAGCACCTCACTCTATTTACATTGTAGACCCATTTGACAATGCTTCGATAGAGAAACTTAAATCTACAATAGCACCATTTGTTCACATACACAAATGCGCCATTCTTCAGCAGAGTCTTCCTGGTTTGAGAGATTGCGTGATCCTTCTGAGACCCCCCACATTGCAAAAGAGTCTAATTGAGAGGATAGAAGGCTTACCAAACACCTTTGAATTTGAACGCAAGGTAGCATTGATATCTATAGTTTTGACACATTTTCTACACTTTTATGGTTTTTGTTGATTTAATTTGTACATAAACTCTAGTTTTAAGTTGTCTTTTTTATACAATTAATTTTATTTTTTTCTAAGAGGATTGTAAGAAAATGATTTGTGATGACAAATTTATTATTTATTGTTATTGCATAAATAAATTTAAAAACTATTGTGAAATGAGTTTGATATATGTAAAATAATATAATTAAATATAACAATATATTTAGTAATTTTTCTTTTTTCTTTTTTAAAAAAAGGTAGGAAATTGCAACGTTTAGTGAATGTTGCTAAAACATTAATGGCAACGGTGGAAAAAAATTGCAAAAAATAAGGATACAAGTACGAGCAACATTTAAAAAAAGTTGCAAAAAGGTTTTTAGCAACATTTATAAAATGTTAAAAAAAAGTTATTAGCAACATTAAAAAAACGTTGCAAAAAAGTTATTAGCAACATTTAAAAAACGTTGTAAAAGATTATTAACAACATTCAAAAAAACGTTGCAGTATCCTTTTACTCTACTACAACATCGATGTTTACAATATACTAAAAAACGTTAGAAAATGTTTTTGGCAACGTTTTTTTGAATGTTGCAAAAAACTATTTTTATTGTAGTGAGTCTCAGAAGATTACATTGTTTACCCTAATTGAGAACTTAGCTACTCATAATAATGGAAGAAAAACTAAAGACATGAATTGAGCACATTACCAAGTTTTGAATTGAGATGTAGAAAAGAGGATGAATCTTGCACTAAGCTCTCTTCTTGCCTTCAATCTTGATTTCAAACCCTAACTCTTGATTTCTTATTTTTCGTCCTTTTGATTTTCTCTTGAATTCTCAAGTCCAATCTTGTACCTCTTAATGTGTGGAATCCCCTTCAAAAGTGTCAATAACTAATTGTACGTATACTCTCCTCACGTTTATGCAAGCTGTATGGTTTCTTGTGGGCTTCAAAATGGGCTGAGAAATGCACCCTCTTCCATCTTTAGGCGGCGCTGCACACCGCCTCAAATTAACGAGTGGCGCCACGATGCTAGAGCTCTATTCATCTATTGCTTTCAAAGTGGCGCCTTGATTTCCCGCCATTGTTTTCTCCATTTTTACAATCATTAACTCCACATCATCAAATTTATAAAACACTAATAAACAAATTAACGGTGTGTTTGTTTCCCATTATTGGAAGAAGAATGATGTAATGAATAGTATTTTTTGGAGAATGTGTGGTTAAAATTTAAAGTAACTTTATTGATTTGTGTGTAGAATATTTTATTTGGTGAATGTGTAGCAAATAATGTTTAATAAAATGGTAGACAAATAGGGACTAAAAATGTTCAATACTCATGGGATCCAACCAAAAATCAAGTTAAAATAATATAAAACTCGTGAGTAAAACACACTCGTCAAATATTCTCAGAAGATGTAGGAGACTAGGAGGAAAAAAAAAAAAGAGCGATGACGAATATTATGCCATTCATATGAAACTATTAATATTATTAATTTTTGGCATTCATAAGATTTCCCAATTAAATACAAGATGGCAATTAATCACCCATTGGTTCAGATAAACAAGTATACAGCAACTCAATGATTTTCATTTGTGGATCCTACAGTCGTGCAAATCTTGATTTGGATTCACAAGCTCAATTTCAGGTTCAACTACATGAACCGTTTCTGCTTTCAAATTTATCATCTCATTCTCGACTGGATTCACTTGCACTTGTGGAGGACTTAAATATTGTTCTGTGCGGTTCGAGAAGGTTGGACTTGGTGGATAGTTGGTATGTGGATAAGTATTTAAAGAAAAGCTTTGCGGAGTTTGTGGGAAATTACCATGGGATGAGACTTTCTCTAATCTCTCTATGAAGTTACCGTCGCAGATGTTTCTCTCTGTCAGTCGAATGTTCCTGAAAGTATGAGAACTGAGATCTTTGTTGTCAAAACGTCGAAGTAACTTTACTATTTTGCTCCATATTGAGGAATCGGGATCAGAGCATCGTAAGACATTCCAGTGTTCATGTAGAAACAAAATGACATAGATTATAAGAGCATAAACTGCGGCTATTCCAGCTATTAAAAAAAGTCCCCAAAAGCTCTCAAGCCCAAGGCTCTTGTTGGACGAAAGTGATGTGCTGGAATCTGGGCATTCAGATTTTTCCCCAAACCATTTTATTTCGATTCCCGCTATCTTCTCTCCCTCGGTCACATTTAATATTGCTCTTGAGACGTCAGGTACTAGAGGAGAACCCATAGGGAAAACCTGAAAGTCAAAAAGTTACAAATAAGTAAACTCAGCACAATGAAATGTGACCTCTTTTTGGTGCGGTGGAGAGGGGCTAGAGAGAGAGAGAGAGGGGTTACACACAAAAGCAAAACCATCAGTCTTATATGTAGGCTCAACCATGGTGTATTTTGAGCAATGTTTGGCGAGGAAAAGCTTCGTATATGGTTTCTCATCGAAAGCAGCAGCGATACCACCATTTACACTCCCTTTTGAGAAAAGTTCATCACATTCCTCCAGAGTCTTGTATGGTACAAGTCTAGACTCGTCAAAATTCATTTTTCTTAGAAGATCATGAACAAACGAGCCCTGTAGGTATCCCACATTTTCTTTACTCTTAAGAAGCTGATCTATATCTGTAATAGTTGGCTGGAGTTGCTGAACTGTCAACATTGATGTTAGACTGGCAGTGTAACTTTGGGTTAGTATAAGAACCACCAAGAGCCAGATGATCAGCACAAACCTAGCCAAGTTGCTTATTATCTTCTCCTCTACAAAAAAATTAATGTGAATCATCAGTATCAAAATTGTATATACAATCCAGTTCAAAGATAAAATTGTTTTGTTCTCATTAGCAGAAGAGCATGATATATATCCCTGTTTGATGGCCATTATTTGTTCAAAACAATGTTTTGAATAGTGAATTTTTGAAGAATTTGTGGTTAAAAAAAAGGGAAAAGTTTTGGATTTACGTGCAAAATATTTTATTGTGTGAATGTGGTAAAAAATGAATATGTAGAATAAAGAGTTTTGAAATAATGGTTGTCAAATAGGGGCATAATAAACTTTTCGTCTAGCCCTCCAACCAAATATGTTAACTACCAATATAAAAAGTATTGAGGTTTTACTTATCCAGATCAATTAAGCCTTGCAGATCAACCTGTTTTTTAAGAAAAGCTTTGAGGCTTGTACATTTCTATTATTTTTTTTCAACTACTTTGACTGTAAGCTGGAGTATAGAGAACTTACTATGTGCAAAGACCATGGTTGAGAAGGAAAACCAGAATATCACGCCAACTTGATGTAAAGGTGGCCCCCTAAAATCTTCATTTATTCGATGTTCAAGAAGCCAAATCACAAATCCGATGAACACAAATGAACAAAAGCTTGTCAACCAGAGTTCCCATGTTAATGGCTTCAAAAATACCCAAGCGTTTTTCCCCTTGTTATCCTTGATAGGCACAATCATTGAAACACTAGATTCTATGTATGGCAGAGTAAAATCCACATACTGAGATCTATTCGCTAAAATTGTTATATCTCCAACTGCAGCATCATATTTCTGTCGATTAATCAGGAAAAAATTAGAATTACATTATTGGTTGAGATTCTAAATAAGAAATGCAGCATGTTTGTGTGAAAAAATGTGTGATACATTAGTTACAAATTTTTCTAGTTACATGCAAGGGGATTAAGAGACTTACTCCTAGGTACACTTGATGGACCAACTCATTGTAACTACCAGAACTCTCGTGGTCGGATGTTACAAATGGAATGTATTCATATTGTACGCCATATGGCAATTTTGCCATTACTGCATCGAAGACATCTTTGCAGTATCCTTTTACTTTTGTGGAGATAGATGCAGAATTCCAAGAAACTTGAAGGACTTCAGTGTGACCATCCTGCACTGGTACTCCTATTTTTAATTTCTTTCCATTGGTAGGGATCTCCCAACCCTTGGGAGGCGACGTTGTGTCACCAGGCCATATAATTGATCCAAACTTGTTCTTGGAAGAGGAATATTTCTTTGTATTTGAGGATTTCAGTTCTTTAACAATTCCACTTTTTTTTGTCCAATATCCTACCACTCTAGCCCCATGCCCAACTAGATTAACTATCTCATAAGGAGATGACTGGAGTTGCCCATCGAGCAATTGAAAATTTCCAGAAAGGCCTTTGAATGTGGTATTTGATAGTGCTTGGAGGAGCTCCGGACCATCTTTAGAGATTCCAAACCTTTCAAGGTCCGTTGCATTTCTAGGAACATTTGACATTTGAAACTTATCATTTGTAAGTCTTGCCTTCTCTATTGCCATGGCTAGCGCTGTTGCAGAATCGTAAGCCCAGAGCCCATATGTGTTTAATTCAGGATTAAGAATTAGATTGCTTCGCTGCCATCGAGTGGTGAAATCATGAAGCTCTTTCGTTTTTGGAAAGTAAGGTTTTACACCTATTACACCTAGCATAGACTCTATGACAGAAGTATCCATTGACTTTATTTCATTTGTGATGCCGTCAGTTATAATCCATGCATAGTTTTCACCCATCATTCCAAGCAGTTTTGCTTTGGTGAACAGCCGGGAACCGAGAGAGGTCAGCATGTGGACAATGAAAACCCGAGTTTGCATCGTCATCAACTTGTGAAGCTCTGCAACAATTTGATCATCTGTGGCCATGGAAGGAATGACACTTCTGTAAGGAACACGAGCACTGACATTTTCCAGGGCATCTGTCAGAAAAGGTATGATCCCTTCTCCAAACTCATTATGGACATAGATGGGCACTACTTCTCTCCATCCAAATGCTTTAACAATTGCACTTATTGCATTTACTTGAGATGAATCCTTTTGAGTTACACGAATAAAGTATGGACTTCGAATTGATGAAAGAGTAGGACTTGTTGCTGAAAATGAGATAATGGGAACTCGAGCTTTGTCTCCAAGATCAATCAGGAAGTTTGCTTGCATTGAATACTGGGGTCCTATTATGGCTTTTACTTCCACATTCTTCAGTAGGTCTAGAGCTGCATTTCAGTGAGTAACAAAATTGACTTGACTGCCAAATTTCTCTAAGGTTAGGCAGTAGCTGGAAAACTACAGGAAACAAAAAAATAAAAAAAAATAAAAAAAATAAAAATGCAAGGGTATCACCCTTGAAAATCTTTATCCCATGAATAATTAATAGATAATTTTTTTTTTTAAAATTGCTCCTTTTTTTTTGCAAGGGCGGTTATATTGTCACCACAATTTTTATTTGATACACCACATTTTAATTGCAATTACAGTCCTCAATTTTTGTTCATTGTAGTAATTATTTCTTTTAAGTTTTTTTTGTCGAATTCTTCTCTTTAACCTTCCATCAATGAGTACATCTTGTTTTTATGATAATTTATCCTCCCTCCGTCCCATTTATATAGGCTCATTTTATTTATTTTCTTGTCCCAATCATATAGTCTTGTTTCTTCATCAAGAATGTTTTGTTTTGTTCGTTTATTAATATACTATTAATTCTTTACTATTTTCAATAAAAATTAACTACTAGTTATTAATAATTAAATAAGGGTTAACTAGGAAATTTTTTGACAAAAATTATTTTTACTACTAGTTATTAATAATTAAATAAGGGTAAACTAGGAAATTTTTTGACAAAAATTATTTTTTCCAATAACATTAAATAAGATTTCTTAATCCGTGTAAAAAACAAAACAAGTCCTATATAAATGGGACGAAGGGAGTATCAAAATATTTGGTTGTCATGCTTTGAAATGTACGAAAAATATTTTTTCACACTTTTTATTTATTTACTTTTTAAAAATATGATGAAAAAAATAAGTTATTTTACGCCATTTCAATGGACTTTTAAACATAAATTATTATCAAATACAAAATATGTTAACTAATGTAAAGTTTGAGGATAATAACGATATAAAAAATCCTTGTGAACATAAATGCCATGAGCAAAGATTAAGAACCTAATGTACAATTAAAATATGGTGTAAAAAATTAAAATTGTAGTGTGAATATAATTACACAGTATTTTAGGTTTAGAATTCTATTCACCGAGGCGAACTACAAGCATCTGCCACAGCACACAACATGTTATTACTAAGGAATGTATAAATGTTGTGTTGGATAATACAGGTCATGGGTCGCCCCACATGGGTGACCAACTCACAAGACATCAAAAGGATTGAAAGAATTGTTTGAACTTAGAATTCAAACTTGGAACTCCCTATTACCTCCCTCAACTCCCCTACATAACCTCTAATAATTGCCTAGGACAAAAGGAGAAAAGAGATGGCAAGAAATATGTTGAAATTCGTATCACCAAAATTGGAAGTGCCAAGAATCACATTTTTCGCATGAAAACTCCCAAAATTAGATACTTAGGTCATGGATAATAATTTCATTCTATTGTGATTGGGATCATTGGAAAACAAAAAAAACATAGATTTTGGAGTTTGAAATGTAAGGTTATTCAACCACATAGAAAGATCTTGGAATTCATCGATTGAAGTAAAAACTCTTGACTCGAAATCTACGCTAAAAGAATGCTGTTAATTCTTTCATCCAAAGGTCCAGCGTGGATCGTTCTAATCTCTCTTTTTTACCCATTAATTAGGTCAATCTTATATGTCAATCCTAAAAGAAAGCACGTAACACACACACACACATATATATAATTTCTGATGTATAAGTTCATTTTTTTCAATTACTGTAGAAGGGACAGGGTGATGATGGAGTTCTGTCTTTTAATTCATTTATTATTAAGTCGGCTAACTTTGATGTTTTTTCAGTTATTGAGTCAGTTTATAAACTTAAGAATTCGTGTATGGTACCTCGCTTAAGACTGGAGAACCATTCCCTTCACGTAGAACCAAAACAAGGTGCTTAAATTTTGAGTTTAGCCACAAGCAAAAGAAAGAAGGAAAAAAAGTGCTTTGAGTTAAGGGACAAAATCACATATCGAATAAAATCTTAATATGGTATTAGAGTCCATTAAACTCCAACGAGCGATTCGATCCGATTAAGACTCGAAAAACTCGAGCGCACACGGATTTCAAAATTGATATTTTCAAACGAGCCATCATCTTGCGGGAGCATGTTAAGGGATAAAATCCCACATCGAATAAAGATGAAAACATAGACTAACTTATAAGAGTATAGACTAATCCTCTTAATAAGATTGACATTTTAAGATGAACCTCAAAACTTAACGCTTTGTACAATGTTTCAAAAGAGTTTGTAAATGCTCGCCCTTATAAGTTTAGAGCAAGGCGGAAGGGATAAACAAGAAAAGTCCATCTTCAAGTTGTCGTTTGTTTACGCAAATTGTCATGTAAGAACTATATTTTTCAAGGTTGTTAGCAACATTTTTCTTGGTTGAGAATATAGCGTAAATATCCATCTTCCATTCTATCCAAATTACTTATATGATCATTCAGATCATCATCAAGAAGCTAAGAAATCTCCAAAGAAAATACTTGTGTGTGTAAACGAGGTGAAGAAAAAGTCACCTTCACGAGCCTGTTTGCATATTCTCTTCCATTTGTTTAAGAGAAGCTCTTAAAAGGTCCTGAAAGGACTATATTAAGCATTTTAACGAGAGTTTAAGAGCGTACGAGGATTAACGTGGACCTTCAGAGGCCGAAAAGAAGGAATTTAACTCTTCAGCTCTAGACTCCATAACTCTAAGGGAACTCATAAGAATCTAACAATAAAAGTAAGACTATATTCTTGTTCAGGATCGTATCAATAAAATTATTTAGCCACTGTTTGATTTCAATGAAAATAAGATTTTTAGTAGATTTTGATAAAAGTTGATGGAATTTGTGATTATGTAGGGTTAAAATAAATTATTGAAATTGAATTCAAATTTTGTATTGGGACCAAACAGGGACTTGCTTATATTCATACCTCTTTCCTCGCGTGAAGTACAAATTCATTTTTTCAGACATAGGCCAAATTGGTGCAATTTTTATGTATAAGTAGCAGTGACACACCACATTTCTGTACTTTGTTACCTTGCTAAACTTCTTCATTTAAAAACTTAAACTTCTATGGGACCGAAGAATTTATTTGCTTATAACAAGTTCATTCGCAATGCAGATAATTGTAAACGCTGGAAATGGATCAGGAGGGTTCTTCACTTGGGATGTCTTAGACAAACTTGGAGCTGACACCTTTGGCTCTCTCCACCTCAATCCGGACGGGATGTTTCCCAACCACATTCCCAACCCTGAGGACAAAATTGCAATGGCCTTAACAAGAGCAGCCGTGCTAGAAAACAATGCTGATCTTGGCATTGTTTTTGACACAGATGTTGATCGAAGTGGTGTTGTTGATAGCGCAGGCAATCCCATAAATGGCGATAAACTGATCGCCCTCATGGCGGCTATTATCTTGAAGGAACACCCAGGTACAACTGTTGTAACTGATGCGCGTACAAGTATCGCACTTACTAGGTTTATTAATGATAGAGGAGGACAACATTGCTTGTATCGAGTTGGCTATAGGAACGTGATTGACAAGGGTGTCCAGCTTAACAAGGATGGAATTGAAACACATCTTATGATGGAAATCTCTGGTCATGGTGCCCTCAAAGAAAACCATTTTCTTGATGATGGTAAGGTTTTTCTGCCCCTTTCTGCTTCATTTTGTTGCAAGAATCTGTGGCTAGATCTACCCAAAAATTATGTGGCTAGATCCTTAACNGTAACTGATGCGCGTACAAGTATCTCACTTACTAGGTTTATTAATGATAGAGGAGGACAACATTGCTTGTATCGAGTTGGCTATAGGAACGTGATTGACAAGGGTGTCCAGCTTAACAAGGATGGAATTGAAACACATCTTATGATGGAAATCTCTGGTCATGGTGCCATCAAAGAAAACCATTTTCTCGATGATGGTAAGATTTTTCTGCCCTTTCTGCTTCATTTTGTTGCAAGAATCTGTGGCTAGATCTATCCAAATATTATGTGGCTAGATCCTTAACAACTACAATCTATGTTAGATTTGATACTCTAGTGCTCTATTTCCTAAGGCGGAAATAGTTGGGCAGACTACAGCTAAGGAAAGCTACGGCCCTTACTCCACTCCTTCACCGGACTCAGGAATGGTGGACTGGAAGCTCCCATCGGGTTATCTTTATCCAATTATGTTCCACACACACACACACACAGAGAGAGAGAGAGAGAGAGAGAGAGAGATAGAGAGAGAGAGGAGCACCTGCTGCTGCTGCACCAATATCATCTCTTTTGGCGTCCCTAGTGTGGAGAACCAGCCTGGTTCTATAGTGAGGATTTGAGGCATACAAGTTTGAGAGCGCCATTGAAATGCAGCTCAATCCCATTTTACCTAAATAATCGTCCATGTTCAGTACCACTCCCACGTCCACATTTATGGGAACTGTTTGATCCTGCTCCATGGCCATGTGTGCAGTGCAAGTGTTTAAGGACAGATCAAAGAACAAGTATAGAGAGAAAATGAGTTGCCTTGAAGGTATCTTCATTTCTGCGGTCATAAATTTGAGCACCGGACAGTCATATATTTATAATGCAGGATTTGATTGTAAATTTACTTATTGCCCAGTAAAGGAGTCATGCACCACCAGGAATACTGGACCAACTTGTTTGACTGGTCAATTGATTCAAGTAATCAATGGGGCGATAAATGGACTTGCCCCACCCTACACTAATTCCGTCCCGTCCCGCTTTAATCGGGTATGGGGACAGGGCAAGGTCACAAAATATCCGACGGGACGGGGTGAGAATGACCGACCCGTCTAATACTAGCCCCGTTGTCATCCTTACTTCGAAACTAACATTGGCAAGCAAATGTTAAGCATCTAATATGTAAGAGGCAAGAGAAGACAGAGAAAAACAACGGGTTTTTATAAATGCAAGGCCGATATAGATTTGATCTTTTTTGCTTTCATCCATTATAGCAAATTTGAATGGTGCAACTTAAAATAGGACACCAACCTAGAAGACAAAAAGAGATAATTTAGTCCCAAATGAGGGAAAAAAATGCAAGTTTGGATTAAGGAAAATAGTTTGAGCAATGATAGAACAAGGGCTAATCAAGAAAAAGAAGATGGGAGACTTTAAAACTATTCGTGCGAAACCCGCAAGCGTACAAAATCGTTAACAAGTAATACGTGATGAGTAATATGTATCATTTTACGAGGAATAAAATTCAATCAAGTGTACTAGTTTCTAATCAGATTCAAAATAAGAGGACAAAGGAAAATTGTGGTTTGTAATTATATTAAATTAATCTACAGAATCTTATAAAATTCAAGTTTTATATGTATATGGAATAAGTGTATTGGATTACGAATTCATCTATTATTTTCTATTTCAATTCTCAATTACGTAGTTAGTATCATTCATACATTCTTGACAATCAATAATTTTATTTTAATTAATTATCTTTTCCAAGATGAATTAAATATATTATAGTCACAACCCGAATCTATTTCTAGTCTGAATTCGAATGAATAAAATGCATTTATTTTCACAATTATTCTAATTATTGTACACGTGAGAAACACTATTCCTAATAAAAGATTTAGAAAAACATCACTCAGAATTGAAAACAATGACTGAAAAGTTCTCCGTTAATTTTCAAACCGGAATTTGAATATTCAATATCTTGTGTTAATTGTCTCTGAATCTTGTGATAGCTTCCTTCTTTTGGTGGAAAATAAAGTTTTGATATTTGTTACCTCTTTCTAGCTGTCCATATAGGTTAAATAGTAAGTTGAATTTGGTCCCCAAAAACAATGTGAATCAAGCAAGGAAGTTCGGCCATTCAGACCTAGAAATTTAATGAAAAGTTAAAATTTAAGTTTTCAAAGAGAGCGACAAAAATACTTTGTCATTTCATGCATTTCGGTCATGGAATGCTAAAGCCTATGGTACTGCGTGGCATTTTCTTGTACACAAATCTTCTTCAGGCCAAAATTAAAGAATTATTCTTCAGCGTTTACCTTGACCATATCAACATTACAATTTACAAACCCAGATTCTCCTAGCTAGAGCACATCACCTATATTAATTTACTACACATTTTCTTGAAAGGAAATAATATGGAGTGGTTAGTATTTTTTTCATTTTCGAGAGGATGATAAATTTCGGGATTTGTGGCAACTATTTAATTATGATTTTTAGTTGTCGTATTGTCTACTTCTCTCATCAATCTTCTTTGAATTTTATAAATTTCTATGATTAGGAAGTTTTGTAAATTGTGAAGAAGTTGAGATTCCTTGGACATTGGATACTTTGAGAAGGAATATTTTGTTGATGACTTATTACAAGTATTTTCTATGCAGTGATGTTGAGTTATTAAATTATTTCTTACTCTCTCATTAATCATTTTCATATTATCAACATTATTAAACTCAAGTCGAGTGGTTGTAAAATAATTTAATAATATAGTCAACATTTTTACAACTTTCATTTATCAAGAGCGTAAAACCAATAATACAAAAATTGTAACAAAAAAAATATATTATTGTTCATGCTATAAAACCTTCAAATGTGTACTTAACACACACACACTCCGACTCTATAATTTTCTTCTCTAATTTTCTCTAACATCTAGTTTGAAGTTTGGTTTATGTACCCTTGTGCACATTGGCTCCAATTAAAATTAAAAACATCTATAATTTAATATGAGAGTTTTGGAATCTTTGGTAATGATATAGTAACCTCCTACGCAGTGTTGACAGGGTCAAAATAAGTAATAATCGAGTGGAAACAGCAGCATGAAGTTTATACTAAATCCTGTTCGAGCAAGCAACCTAGTCGTGCTTAATAGAATTGCACAAAATAAAGGTAGGTTATAAAAAAAAAATGTAAACAAATGATAAATAAATTTTGGATTGATTGTGTCCAAAGATCCTTTTTATACTACGAAAAAAAAGGAGTACAATATCATCGATAGAAATTTCCATTGCCTATGCCCAAAATTCTGTCATGAAGACATTCATTGACGAACAAAAACCGATAAGCGATTCATAAGGTCAAATTAGGGTCAATTATTTTTACAAATATTAATATTTAGAATATCTCCAAAAGTCTCTTTAAATATAAGATATTCTCTATTTTAAAGAATTAACTTTTAAAATTATGTTCTAATAGATAATTTAAATTAACATTTCAAAATGGAGAGCATGTTTGACGTTTCAAATTTGAAGAGTCAAATTCACTCTCTATAATTAAATGCATTCAAATTGTTTTAATTTTCAAAGGAGAAAAATAATATAATAATCTGGAAAGAAGATAGTGAAAATAGAAGATAGTTAGAAACAATAAATATTTTTTGGGAGTATTAAAATTAAAATTTATAGATGTCCTCTAAACTGTAAAATATGTTCTTTAAAAATAAAGTCTTTCTAAGATGCTCGATAATCCATTCAAGTTACTATAATGAAAATGGATAAAGGCTTCTTTGTCTTAAGCATGCGATGCACAATTTGCTTCTCACGGCATAAAAGAGAATGTTAGTACTCAAAATGTTAGAGTTTAGATGTGACTCGAATTTCTTGTTGAATTAATTGAGAAATTCTAATTGAAGTGAAGGTCAAGAAAAACTCAATTTAAAATGTTATTGGAGTCCTATGTCAAGTGAAATTCTATTTTCAAAGCTCAATTGGGAGTCGAAAATTGGTATTAGATCTGAAGAAAAGTTCGGAACGGACAAAATAACTTGGAAAAAAATTGTTAAAACACCCGGCGCCACCTGTACATGTTACGATTTTTCGCTTGTTATCTCCTTTTTCGTTTTGGACTCGATTTTTTGGCATCCTACTTCATCAACAACTCTACTATGAGGGTTTGGACGTCTCCTACATGTTCCCTATAAATATTAGACTCTTCTATACAATTTCATAATGTGAAAAAAAATCACTAGAACTTTAGGATCAATTCTATATTTTTCCATTATTATTGGTACACTAAAATTTTCTAATTCATATTCCATATTTTATTATTTTCTTTTATTTTTTTGCTTGTGGTCAAATACTTTTTTATTGTGCTATATAACTTCAATATCTCAATCCGGTGGTTGACAAGTGGTATCAGAGTCTAGGTTCAGCAGTTCCGCAAAGCGCAAGGTTTGATTTGTTCGAGGTTTTTTGTTCGTGATGGTTCTATGAAGTATGACATTTTGCTTTTAGATCGGAGCACTATATTTTTGCTATGGCAGGTTAAGATACGTGCAGTACTTGCACAACTGGATTTGGATGATGCGTTGTTGAAAATTGACAAGATGTCCGCAACTTTGACCGTGGAGGAGAAATTATGAAAGGATAAGAAGATAGTTTATCATATTCATCTTCATCTATCAAATATCATTCTTCAGGACTTTTTAAAGGAGGGTTCAACAGCTCCTTTATGGTTGAAGTTGGAGCAATTGTGCATGATTAAAAGACTAACGAGCAAGTTGCATCTCAAGCTGCATTTATACTCTCATCGAATGGCAAAAGGAAGATCATTGGAAGATCA
>CAIGRH010066098.1:0-10487 GCA_903798295.1 Fraxinus nigra
AAAATATATTTAATTAACTAAAATATTGCGCTTGTTAATAATTTAAAAATAAGTATTAAAATTAAAAAGTTAAATAAACAATCAAATATATTTTAAAAATAAAATAAAATACAAATCCAAACAGGTAGTTAGTGTTATATTCATGAATTGTGCTAGATTAAAGGGGCCATGTTGGCTGTGTTCATCTAGCAAAACTCTATTCATTTTGTGACCCATAAGTGTTTTTGGCTAACAGCAAGTCAAACTTACTTAAAAATGAATTTTTATTTTTTCAAATGTGTTTAAATAGGTTACTTTTTCCATTTCAAGTACAAAAAGGTTTCTCATTTTGACAATATAGTAATGTTTAATTTAAAAAACTCACTTATTTTCACTTTGACAAACAAAAGAAATTTATTTATTTTTAAAATATATTTACTTATATGTAATTTTTTGAGCTTAGCCAAATATGAACCTTGTTTTGTCATGCATAAGCAATGGAAGTTCTACCATATCAAACAAGCGGGAAATGCTACACGTACATAAGGGCCAAAAGTGTACACCCCTTCATATGGAGGGGACCCGCACACAATAACTTATGGTTTATTATGGTGTAAACTCGGATGTACAACCATGGTGTACAAGTGTCAATTTTTCTAAAAAGATTAGGATTGATTTGCATAAATAGTAATTATGAATTACACTTTTCCCCACCATCCTCTAACCAGTAGCTAGTCATCGTGCTTGGAGTGTGGCTGTACTATCGGATGCCTGTGAACGTGGAAAATTCGACGATTGCTTCTGGCGTATTTTGACTTCCATCAGATCACAAACAAGTCCAGGCTGTGATATTATGACATTTTCTGTTTTGATATCATGTTTCAGCATATTAAAGACACTGGACATTCCTGGCCGGAGACTGGCGTTCTCTTGCACACAGAGCAGCCCGACTTTTAAGAACCAAACGGCTTCTTCTTTTGGGAATTCTTCATTTAACACAGGATCTATGAGTTCCAACAGGTTGTTGTCTTTGTACGATTCCCACACCTGCAGAGGTAAAGTGTTAATACACATCTATTTTCTCCTTTTCCTGTGCTGTGAAATTGAGAGTTAGTTTCAAAATAAGTAACTTTTTGACTTAAAATAAAGAAAAAAAGTAAAACGTTTAAACTTTTATAATATGGATTTTCTATCTTTGGTCAAAGATTGTTACCTTTTCTACCAGGAACTGCTCTCCATATTGTAGATGGAAATCAACGACTGGTTGGCCGCTGAAAATTTCTAGTAGCAGTACGCCAAAGCTATAAACATCTGATTTTCGCGTCAATTGTCCACTGGTTGCATATTCTGGAGACAGATAGCCTCTATGACAATTTTGAATGAAGAAACAATTAGCAACGAAAATTCATACATAATTATGCAGAAGTACCATTAATTCTACTTACAGTGTTCCAGCAACACGTGTACTAATGTGGGATATGTCGTCTTTGAACAGCTTAGACAGACCAAAATCCCCGAGTTTCGGTGTAAAATTCTGATCTAGAAGTATATTGCTCCCTTTGATATCTCGATGCACAATATGAGGGTTGATTTCTTCATGGAGATAAGAAAGTCCTTTTGCAATACCTATTGAGATGTCTCTTCTTAATTCCCAGTTAAATTTCATCCTGTTTTGTTCTCTGCCTGTTAATAAAAAAAGTCAATTAGTTTCAATTAATTTAATTTTTTTGGCTAATAATGTTCAAGCTATGTACTTGTTTTCAGAATTCAAGACGACAATTACCAAGAAAAGCATGAGCGAGACAATTATTTTCCATGTATTCGTAAACCAAAAGTCGTTTTGCTCCATCAACACAACAACCTAGGAGAGTAACAAGATTTTCGTGCTTGATATCAGACAATGCTGCAATCTCAGATATAAATTCCCTCTCGCCACGCATTGATTCCAGTTCAACCAAGAACACTTTGACAGCTACATAAACACCGCCTTGAAGTCGTCCCTGTATTTTTACCAGCCAAAAGGTTATTTTAGCCGATGAATCCAAAAATAGTGCATGTTTAGTATGCAATATTAGAAGGCACTAGATAAATACTTCTCTCTTCGTCGAGTATATCCAGTACTATTGAATCCAACATATCTTATGTTCGCATTAATATGTATCATAATCAAACAATCACCTTGTAAACAGAACCATGTCCTCCCTCTCCAATCTTGTACCTGAATCCTTGAGTGGCAGCTTTCAGTTCATTGTAAGAGAATACACCAAATTTCGGGATTGGAACAAATTCACAACCTGTTCTTGGATTTAGTTCAAGTTATGACCATGTTGCATATTGCATAACATTGAAAATGTATGGGTGAAGTTTAGGAACATACCGCTTTCGTCTTCGTTTGGATTGACGGTCGAGGAAACAGAGGTATGTCGGAAACATCCTGAGAAATAAGAAAGCCTCATGTTTGGTGATGTTCTTTCTCAATGCTGCTGCTATGTTTTTTTATGAAATTCAATGTATTGCAGGAAAAAAGGAGGTGGGGATTTTTTTAATAAGGAGGGTGGTTAATACATATCGAGCCCATTATTTTGGACTTAAAGGTTAGACTTCCAAATTTCCTACATTAATTAATCATCCATTGCTTCTATAACTATTACATCTTGGAAATATGCCAAAGATAAAAAATTTGTTTCCACTTTAAGAAAAATGTCGAGACCATGCATAACACATGCAACAGTTAAACCCCTTTATTGTAGTTGTCATGAATAGTCGTGCATGAATATATGAAAGTACATCGAATTGAAATAGTTTTACAATCAGAAAAACACTTATTGTCAACTATCTATTACAGTAATTTGAGTGTTCGTTTGACAAGTCTTTTAAAAAATTAAAAGCTGCTTCTAAAATTATTTTTAAAAGTGTTTTGTATGACTAGAAAATGTTTTAGATAACTTTTTCGCAGAACTAAAAGTATAAATCCTACCAAATGGGTTATGAGTAATCTTGTTTTCGTTACCTTAATATTTCAACAATTTTAATTGTTAAATTTAAACCCCAGTTTGAATAAATAAGTTCTAAAATCAATATTCAACGCTTTGACGTTACGCTTTAATAAGCATTAACGGGCCCACCCTAGTTGTTAACGAGCTTGGCCCGTGTTGACTAATAACAAGTTTTTGTCTTTATTTGGAAAATGCAATTAAGGAAAGGCGGCTCGAAAGTTAACAATGACCTAATTGTGACGCATGTTCCTAATTTACCCTTTTGTATTGAATAATGCTATTTACCACTTTGTTAAACTATCAGTCTATGTGTCAACACTTCACAGGACACAGATTCAATTAAATAAAGGGATAATTGCAGTTGAGGCCCCAAGCCTTTCAAACAATGACATTTTTCCATAACATTTCAATCGTTGCAGCCGTCACCCCAAACCTTTCAAATCGTAACACTTGAGGCCCCAATGGACGGGTTCCATCCAATCTGTCGTTAATTGATCCAAAAAATTAATTTTAACCATATTTTAATCAATTTTAAAAGGACAAAACAATAATTTAATATTTTTCCCATAAAAACTTAAATCAAAAACCAAAAAAAGAAAAAAAATAATATAAAAAAGGAAAAACTATATTCTTCATCAACCCCCACGCCATACCTACCCCTCAACCCAAAACCAAAATTTTGCCACCGACCAACATCGCCATGCAAAACCTAACAAGTTAACATATCGTATAATGTGCGATGGCCTCAAGAGCGACTACCAACGGTGCGAAGAGCTTGGCTGTGGTAGATTCGACGTAGTCTACCGTTGCTTCTCTCCATTTTTTGACAAATCTTTTGCCTGCAAATCCATACTCAAGAATTCCCTTTTCGATGACTCAAGTTTGATTTTTGGTAACAAAGAAATCTCATCGATAAATCTAGTCCGGTGCTGTAAATGGTATGCGAGTTTTTTAAACTGTTCTTTTTCCTCCTTTTTTCGAACTTCTTTATTTTTATCCCCGAGTTAATTTTCAGAAACTTTGAATTGCTCTCTGTTTTCAAGATTGAATTTGGAGAAATGGGGAAGAAGGGGAGTTGGTTTTGTGTGTTGAAGAGAGCTTTAAGCTACGAATTGAAATATCGATGGCAAAAAAACACGTTCAACCCAATATCTGTGTGGCAACGCCCCGGATGGGGAGGGGATTATCCGCGTAACCGGGTAAACGGGGCAGGGCGGGTACGTGAAGTATAGTCCCCGTCTCGCTACCTGCCACGTTTAAAGTTAAATTCAAATTTAAGTTTTTTATCGAACAAAAATAATAAATTTATCATCATTTTTAAAGAAAACATAAGTTGTTTTTAATAAATTAGAAAAAAAGTAATAATATTTACTAACTAAAGACATAAAAAACATAAAAGCAAAAAATAAAATAAAAAATAAATGAGACAGAGGACTTGCCCCACCCCGCTTTAACCAGGTGTGAAGATGAGGTCGAGATGACAAACGGGCCGAGCGGCTCGTCAGCTGGACTCGTGAAAACATGAGCGACGAGCTGCTCGGGCTCGTCAAATGACAAGCCTGAGTTTGAGCCAAGCCGCTTGCGAGCGGCTCGTGGGCCTTGGAAAAAATTAAAGAAAAATAAAAATAAAAACGTGAAAAGGTCAAAAAAAAATAAGGAATTTTAAAAAGCTCGTGGCTCGCGGCTCAGCTCGGCTCATGAGCTCGTGGGCCGAGCTCGCCCACGAGCTTGCTCGGCTCGTGACGAGCTCGAGCCGAGCTAGTGGGTTTAAGGGCCGAGCTAATACTCGACAGGACGGGGGTGGGAATAAGTGACCCGTCTTATACTCGTCCTGTTGTCATTCCTAAATCGAAAGAGAAGAAAGATAAAGTTGCAAATTATTTTCATATATTTTTTTATTTGAATATTACCTTTTTGGTGATTTAATTCAGAATAGTTCAAATTCTTGTTGACAGAAAAGCAATAAATCAAAACGATGGTCTGGAAAAAAAAAGAGTCTAGATTTGGATTCTTCCAGTGCCTAGACAAGCAGCCCAAGATTCTTCAGCTCCTTTCTGGTGTCCTAACATCCTTCAACTGTACAAGATCTATGAAGATGATGATTATCTATATATGGCGATGGATTTGTGTGACAAATGCGATTTGTACAACCGAGTTTCGTTGGGAAGGCCGCCGTTTACTGATCAGGTTTTGTGCGACATAGACGATTTGGGTTGAGGGGGTTGGGGGTTGATGAAGAAGATATTTTTCCATTTTTTTTTTTTGACTTTTGATTTAAGTTTTTATGGGAAAAATATTAAATTACTATTTCGCCTTTTTAAAACTGATTAACATGTAGCTAAAATCAATTTTTTTGATCAACTAACGACAAATTGGATGTAAACTGTCCATTGGGGGCTCAGCTATTACAATTTGAAATGTTCAAGGTGACGGCTGCAACGATTGAAAGGTTAGGGAAAGTCTGTCATTATTTAAAAGATTGGGGGCCTTAGCTGCAATTATCCCTTAAATAAATTATGTAATTTTGATGAATATGTTTTTCCTCAAGTGAAGAAAGTTACATCTGCTTTGGAATCT
The DNA here is from genome assembly GCA_903798295.1 of Fraxinus nigra. Classification (NCBI taxonomy): domain Eukaryota; kingdom Viridiplantae; phylum Streptophyta; class Magnoliopsida; order Lamiales; family Oleaceae; genus Fraxinus; species Fraxinus nigra. The sequence goes on from CAIGRH010066098.1 coordinate 5,553, forward strand.
TGATAGGTCATTATTAATCACATTTTTTTTAAAAGAAAATGTTTCAAAAGAAAAATTAAAATTACTTTTCTTAGTAATCCAATTTCTCTACAGTCATTTGCCCTGTTTTTTTTTTTTTATTATTATTATTATTTTAAATTCTAGCTCTAACTGTAATTTACACCGACATTTTCTTTATTTGAATCGTTCATTTGAGGAAAATTTCAACATTGGAAAGCAGCCGCCGGAGTATTTAATATGTAGAAATCCTTAAAAATGTCAAATAATACTGAACGTATTTTTAATCTTTTGGAATTAATTTTATTAGTATTTTATTATAATTGTAAGATTTTTAGTTGAATGCGCCAAGGTGAGTAATATGAATAGTTGGAGCATTGTGTATGAGTAATATTATTTAACACAACTGATGCTTAACAAAAGTCTAGGGACAGTTAGATGTCATTAAAGAATATGTTCATTGAAGCCCCTGTTTCAACTGCATTTAAATTTTCATTTTCATTTGTCTGCTTAATTTCAGCCACATATTTTTTAATAAAATAATATTTTCCATCACATCAATAACTTTTCCTTCTTTTTCAACAATACATTCTTTATAAATCTACTATTCCAGAATATATTCTTTTAAAATAATGTAACTCAAACACACCCTAAATGTAATGTCAAAACATTCATTTAACTGCACTTATCAAGTGTGGTCAAACTAGTGTTCTAGCACTACTAGTTCTACATAACATTTAGTGGACATATATGTACTTTATATGAATTTGGGATTATAACATGTGTTGTATCTCTATTTTATTTATTTCTCTCATACTCTTTGTTTTAACAATTAAGCTATTTGTACATAAACTGTTTAAAAAAAAAAAGGAAAATGTTTTGGGTTATAATTATTTATGTGGCAAAACAAAATAGAACCATGCTATAATTACAGGGCAAAAACTTCACAGAATTTTTCCATGCAAGACACAAACATGTGGGTCCACTTTTTAAATAATATTTAATTCATGTGGGGTCCACACACCATGTGAGTATTTGTAAGGATTCTGGTAGTGAATAGTTCTGTACGTGGAGGATAATTCAACAAAATAAAGATATATAGATAGTGTTGTTGAATTTGTTTAAAGATTCGTACTCTTTAATTTTGAAATTTCTGTTCTTTATATTTAAAAATATGCTCTTTACGGTGAAAAACATTGTTGGAGATGCACTGAGTTATTTAATTCAAGATCCGTGCTCTTCTTTTCTTTTCTTTTTCTTTTTTTTTTTTGTGTGCGCGCGTGTCATCTTTGCTCGGGGCCATGTTAATTTTCTTTATATTGTTTTAATTATATCGGATGTCCCACAAGGATATCAAAGGAGTAATATATTCTGATTCTAACCATAAGTACATGAAGTTTGTTGAGCATTTGTCTCCCAAAATATAATGACAATACCAATGGCAAATTGAGTACCAAGCTTCTACATTAATGAATTGAACCTTGTCTAATTTTTCCCCATTAACAAAGTTGTACAAGCCATTAGCAATTTAGCATACACCATTTTAACCGATCAATGCTATATAGCACAATTGATGCTAAAACATGCACTATCCTATATGACACAACATGATGTATCTAATTCAATAAGTCCAATAATACTACATTTAATTGGACTTATCACTTACATGCCATGTAGATTGGTATTTTAGCATGCATGATGTTATGTAGCATTACACTTTCCGATTTTTTGACTGTTTGTCCTCATCGATCAGAAGAAGCCCTAGCTTAAAACAAGCCTAAATGTGTACAGCACTTTGTACAAATCTATTCACCATTTAGGTTCGAAAACCCTAACCTCTAAATCCTAAAAATTAATAAAGAAACATCGCTTCTTTAAAAGACAATATGATCCATCACAGGAAAAAAAAAAAAACTATGAATAAAGGGAAACCGTTGAGAAGTTCTTAATGCAGATGACAAATAAAATGAATTCAAAATCTTGAAGAACCTCAATTTATATGAACATGGAGATGTAAATAAACCCTATAAAGCAAAATGCAAAAGAACGCACAATCTCCACAAAAAGAATTAAATCCAAAATTTCTTCACCTCCAATCCGAATCATCCACAATAGACATTGGAGAGCTATTAAACACACATGGCTCTTATCAAAATTCCCAAAGTAGGCACAATCAACGAGAGTAAAAGAGAGTTTTAGCAGAGATAGAGAGAGAATAGTAGGTACCTGCGCCGGAATGAAGTGGGATGATAAAGTAATTNTTCTTAATGCAGATGACAAATAAAATGAATTCAAAATCTTGAAGAACCTCAATTTATATGAACATGGAGATGTAAATAAACCCTATAAAGCAAAATGCAAAAGAACGCACAATCTCCACAAAAAGAATTAAATCCAAAATTTCTTCACCTCCAATCCGAATCATCCACAATAGACATTGGAGAGCTATTAAACACACATGGCTCTTATCAAAATTCCCAAAGTAGGCACAATCAACGAGAGTAAAAGAGAGTTTTAGCAGAGATAGAGAGAGAATAGTAGGTACCTGCGCCGGAATGAAGTGGGATGATAAAGTAATTACTGTTCAAGGAAAGTCTGCTACATCAACGCCTACTGTTGCTGTTGCTCCGTTGCGAACGGAGACACGGTTGCGGCGGAGACACGGGGTGTCTCGTGAGAAAGCAAAAGGTTCGAAGGGTGCGGTTGGGGAAGGGAACGATTGCTAGGGTTATGGTAAGGTAAAAAGGGAGCGGTAGCCAGGATCATTAAGCCTAGAGTAGACGACGAAGTTTTGGTAGTCGATTTGAGGATTCAACACGTGGCAAGGAAAAGTGCCTCTTTTATGTAGTTAGGATAGGATAAGATAGGCCCAAAACATGCATCCAACGGTGCGTAAAATTCCAAGTGTCAAGCATCCGGTGAAGGCATGTATATATCAAGCAAAAACACTCTTTCATCTTAATTTCAGAATTATCTAATTGTTCGGAAAATTGAGCTCAAGACATCTTACTGGACCAGAAGCAATTGGACCCTCAAAATGTAGCAACCCATCCTCACAAAGACATTAAGGAAGATTTCAAAATTTCGTTTAGAAAAGTACAGTTTGATATTTACCAAAAGAAGTGAAATAAGATATCATATAGTCTCTTTGAAACCAGTAGCATTGTTACCAAAACACATGCGCATATTCTGAGTGTACATACATTTGTTTCAAAGTTAGTCGTGTTTTCCATAACAGAGCCAAACATACAGATAAACAACATAATTTTCGAAAACACTTCTTAATTCTCCAGCGTAGATTAAAAACACAGCTTAAAAGTCTAAAAGTACTGTTCGTTCTCTGTTTCGAAAAGGTGGAAGAAAGTTTTATCTCCTACTGCTTGGAATTTGGAAAATTTTGGTTGCCATAAGTATAGTCCTAGTATAACGACATAAAATTAGCCATCCTGGCCAAATGAGTACTAAAAATTTATATCTGCTGTATTGGATTGAATGGAAAATGTTCATAAGCACTCTGTTCGTTTCTGCTCCTTGCGGTTCTACAATTTCCAACAGACAATGAACTGCGAGCATATATATTTGATTGCAAAATCTACATGTCACAGGATCATCAGGTCCACTATATATACTGTACTGAGATGCCATAAGCATAAATTTGGATGACGTTGTGTATTTTTAAAGTAATTATCCATTGCGTCTCTGATCTTTATACAAAATTTTCGAAAGTACTTTTTGAAAAGGAAAAAGTCATGAGTACAGAAAAATGTTGACAGAATTCATACTGAAGCCGTCATGACAGCGCATGATTGACCTTTTTTTTTCTTCTCTCTCTCCATCTTCCAATGATTCTATGTCATATGTTGTCTGTCAAAATTTCATGTACTTATAACATGATTGTTTTGAAAAACTCAAAATCTTACTTTTATGTAGAAGGTGATGGTATGATTATTAGTGCCATATTATCCTTTCTCGGGGAGGTTAAGGGAGACGGAATGGGAAGCTAGCAGTCGTTTTTGTGCCCGATCAAGGTCGAGGATCATTCGGATGTGGCCTTAGCTGATTTGGGAGATTTAACAGTTTCACATCCTGCATTGATTCATTGCCCAAGTCAAATCTACTTTTAAAAAAATTATACTCCCCACATTTCAATGCTTCATTGGGAAAAGTTTCATCTCTTTTTCAAAATTTCATTGCATAACCACAAAACTAAATTTTTTGGGCAGCATAAATAATAAAAATAAATTGAAACTACACAAAAGAAAAAGTATATGGGATCCACACCATCTAATTAACAAAGTTTAGACTCTTAAATTATTTTATTTGCCTAAAGAAGACAACATTGTTTTGAGTGTGCTTAATTTTTACTATGTTGAATTGGAGATAGAATTGGACAGAAATAAACAATTTGTGATTCTCTAGACTTTTGTCTGAAAAGAAATTTTTATTTAGTTTGGGACACTTGAAAAATGCCAAAATTCCACACACAACTACTTTACATGTCTAGTCTAAATATTTGGTCTTTTAATAGTGTTAATTTCCAAAACCATGAAATATGTGAGGTATTCGTAAACATGGTATCTTCTAATGGAGAAGACATAGAACCTTAGTACTCGACTATTTGCGGTCATGCTCATGTTTTGCTTTCTTCCACTCATTGTGTACTATGGTCGAAAACTTTGAGCACTCGACTGGATAGAATAAGCCCCCGTTTATTTGTCTAATGCACCTAGACTTAATTCTGCTTCTGTACATTTTCTTGGAGGTTTGTAGAAGAGTCTGGATACCATATAATCGGTTTCCATTGCTGGATTTTTTATTGTTGAGATGAGTGGACATTGTTGGATTTTCCTTGCTAGGTGAATGGATTTCCCTATTACTGAGATGAGTGGACATTGCTGGACTTTCCATACTAGTTGAATGGATTTCCTTATTGCTGAG
>CAIGRH010066104.1:0-16161 GCA_903798295.1 Fraxinus nigra
ATGAGAAATGAGAATTTATATTATATTATTGTTTAAGAGACTGAGACTATGAGTTATGAGTTAAGACTTATAATTTTGAATTGTGTTTGTGTATTGTGAAATGTGAATTGTAATTTGGGAATTTATGGTTTTAGGAAATTAGGATTTAGGGGATAAGTGAAAAAAATTAATGGTGAAAATGTTTGACTCAATTAAACCATGTCTATGTGTACACTATTTACGATTGTGAATTGTTGACAGTCATCGATCACCGGTCAACTGTCTCCGCCCTAATAGAACCAAATTTCTGGATTCGTCCCTGATATCAACCTAGTATACTTTGTACATTTGGTGACAATGGACCTAGCCTACCATCTTTGATCGACTTTTTTTGTTTTATAACAAAATTACAATTTAGACAACCTAGAAATGAAATATTAACTATTACTTGTACTAAACAAGTTCCTACACGAGTTACCACTTCCCTATTTTGCAAATTCAAACACGACACTCAATTTAATAGATATTTTCTAATGTGAACTCCATCACTGGTTAACACGTGCATATACTTACATTATTATTTAAATATGAGATACAATTGAGATATAAGAACATTTTCAATGCAACAATCTGAATTATCATACACACGACAAACAAAATTAGAATGAAGAGAAGATCGTCTCCACGGGGATGTGAAGATAGGTGTGCTAGACATCTTCACACTTTTTTATTTTTTATTTTTACTACGCAATCATTTTTGGATTGAAAAATGATATTCGTCATTAAAATGATGAAATATCGGTGTTGGGACAATTTAAGTGGAATAATATGATATGATAGATTAATCCCTCATTTTTCATAAAACTTGAATTGCTCCATTTCATTATTCCATCTAAATTGGCATGTCATTAATATTTCATTATTGTAATGATAAGTAGAATGACTCTTTTGGATTATGTGACACACTTTTTGTTGCAATCCAAATTCTCATTGAAAATATGCTCCAAGGAGTTGGCATGTTGGTAAGGTCGTTGCTCTTCTTCACGTTCATTTTATTTTCTTTATAATTAATTTATAAACAAATAAGAATATAATAGTATTATTCTTTCAACAAAATGTTAATTTTTTCACACTCAATAGAGACAGTAAACGAAAGGAAAAATAACTAACCCCGTCCCGTATATCAAGGTCAATAAGTTAGGGACTAATTGCGAAATTATTTATTAATATATACAATTGCTATCGTGTATAAACGTTGGGCAACAGAAACATCCAGTTCTCGCACCAGTAAATCGAAAACCAAAATCCTTGAATATAACTGACGCCGATCCGCTTACCGAAAAATGAATGACGCAGATGTATCAAAGCAGATCCAGCAGATGGTGCGGTTCATCCGCCAAGAAGCCGAAGAGAAGGCCAATGAGATCTCCGTCTCCGCTGAAGAAGTAAAATTGACTTAATTGCTTCTTTTTCTGATTAGATTAGGTTTAATAATTTTGTCTAATATTCGAATTTTTTCTTTTTTTCTTTTTGGTTAGGAATTCAATATTGAGAAGTTGCAACTAGTGGAAGCGGAGAAGAAAAAGATCAGACAAGAGTACGAGCGCAAAGATAAACAAGTTCAAGTTCGTAAAAAAATGTAATTTCGACTTTTTTTCTCTATTTTTATTTTTCCGTCTTCAGTAGTCAAAAGGAAAAAAAAAAGTGTATCCTTTGTCGTTGAGACGTTTGACCTTTTGTTACTTGATTATAAAAACTTTTCATCTAATTATGTCTATCATGATTTTTCTGATACGTAATTCATTATGATTTGTTGAAATCATCGATGCTTCTAGTGAACGGGGAGATCTAGATTACTTGTGCCGCTTGATATTTTCTCGGTTCGGGGATTTTTAAGTAGAATAAATGAGATTTAGCCATTCAAAGAAATAAGATTGATCGATTACTCCAATCTGATTTCAAAGTTAATATTTTTGAAGCATTTGGGACTTGTATAAGCTTTATGTCAAATCCAATTTGTTGACGTAAAAAACTTACTAAATCAATCTTTGTCAACTTAATTGATGACTTGTACGAGGTAAATATCTGAAAATAAAAAAATGAGAAATTTGTATTGAAAAGAAAGCTTGTAGAATGTGTATTCTATGTCCATCCCCCTCCATTGGGGAACTATTTGGTTATATTTATAGGCTTTCAAAACAGCCAATTGCCTCTAAAAATAAGTTATCTACAATGCTTTCCTTGAATTGTGTGCCATTGCTCATGCCTTTCTTAACTCTTGATTGGTCCTTTTGAGGTCAGCTCATGATGGTGCTGAGATGGTGGGTAATTATTGCATGCTTTTGATTGGTTGCAAGTAAGACACAATCATCATGAGTGCCATGTGTTGTTATGGGAATGGTCATATGGGAATCAATGATGTCATGAATAAGGTATAGGTGACAATAAAGCAATGATGATGTTTTCTAAATGACAGAGAGTTGACCTGTCATAGGCCGAGCTGACATGTTACTGGACGAGCTGACCTAACATGGAGAGTTGACCTGTCATAGAACGAGCTAACGTGTTACTAGACGAGCTGACCTAACTTGTTAGCTCTTAGGTTGAACTGACTTGGTAATCTTTTAGTCTGTCCTCTTTGGAGTGACTATTGAATATTTATAAACTCTCATTCTTAAATTAACGTATGTTCGAGTTGGTTTTGTCAGATTAGATACCAACAAATGCCCCCAAAGATCTGGACATTTACATGAGTAAAGTTTTGACCTTTATTTTCTAGCTCGGGGTACTTATGATCCGTGCTTAGGTAAACGCAAAGGTGGAGACCAACCACAAGATCTGAGATGATGTCTTGGTTATGTACTGAACTGCCAAAGTGTAAAGAGCTCACCATGAGAAGGTTTGAAACAAAACGGATCGAGGACGAGAATACGAAAGCGGACTGTTGTCTTTGTAGCAATTACCATCTCAGATCATGCTATTGAAGAGCAAGTTTGTATGCTACCAAAGAGCGGGCTTTGTCTAAGTATTGCAGCACATACAACCTTAGATTGTGCTGTTGAAGATCATGCTTGTATGCCAACGAAGAGCAGGATTTGTCTAAGTGTTGTAGCACATACAACCTTAGATTGTGCGAGCAGGCTTTATGTCGCCGAAGAGCACGTTTTGTCTAAGTGTTGCAACACATACAACTTTAGATTGTGTTGCTGAAGAGCATACTTTATTTATATGCAGATGATAATGCACAGTAGGAATGGAAATCCGGTACACATGATGCGATATGTATGCATGTGGATGATAATGTAAATGGTGTTGTATGCTGACCTTAGTAATACTAAGGATGATATGGAAAACTTGACAGAAATAATGTCGTGTTACTTGGTATTCTTATACCAATAGTCTCCCATGTTGCGAGGTTTGTGAGCTCCTCAATAAGATTGAGGTCTTATAAGTTAGCCTCGTTGTTTCAAAGTCTTATGGACTCACCTCAATGAAATGAGATGAGGCCTTATGAGTTAGCCTCGTCATTGTGAGGTCTTAAGGGCTCGTCTCAATGAGATGAGGTCTTACGAGTTAGCTCATTGCGAGGTTTTACGGACTCGCCTCAATGAGATGAGATGAGGTCTTACGAGTTATCATCATCGTTTTGAGGTCTTACGGACTCACCTCAATGAGATGAGATGAGGTCTTACGAGTTAGCCTCATTGTTGCGAGGTCGTACGGACTTGTATCAATGAGATGAGGTCTTCTTATGAGTTAGCCTTGTCGTTGCGAGGTCTTATGGACTCGCTTCAATAAGATGAGATGAGGTCTTACAAGTTAGCCTCGTCGTTGCGAGGTATTACAGACGTACCTCAATGAGATGAGATGAGGTCTTATGAGTTAGCCTCATCGCTGAGATGTCTTACGGACTCACTCAATAATAAGAAAATCATGAGCTTGGGCTCGTTTTTGATGATTAGACATTTCTTCCAACAAAAGTTAACCAGTGCTACAAGGTGCTAGATGTCACGCAGAAAATCTTTTCACCGTAAGTGGTAGAATCCAGTAAAGCTGAAAGAAAGTTTCTACTGAACTCTCCATTGATAGTGATTGCATGTTATTCTCAGTCACCGGTTAAGATTACAACTTATAAACTTTATCTTAAGCATTGGTAGCTTAATAGTGTCAACTAAATGGATGATCAACCAGCATGAAACTGAGTCCAAGGACTGTAACTTAACTAATATTTGCCAACCAGCGGGGAAATTAGATATTCACTTAATGCCAAAAATATCCCGAACACCAAGATGTGTCTAGAACTAGTTATCAACAATTAACATCCATCCTTCGAATTGAGTGCAAATGATTCCCGTAATTGGAGTAGAATAATCAACTGTCAAATAAATTCCACAAAGCAAGAAATTTTAGTGTTCAGCCAATAATGACAACATATAATATCCTATATTTGACCAATTCAAAGGCTGAAGCATGAGTGCAACAGTGGTAGGAAATTACAAAGGCCCTAAGCTTGGATTATTAACTTGATATATTGATTCTTAGATATCAAGCTACCAGTGACCATTGCCCCATGTATTGGATTTATTTCAAACTGATAATAGCATTTCTAGCTTGTGTTGGAGGCTGTATCATACCTTATTTGCAAGAAAAAATTGGTTTACTCCGAAAATTAAGCTTGAAGAGGGCAGCTTATAACTCTAATTTAGTAATTATTTGCAGTAGTCAGGATCCAAGTATGCCCATTTTCATAACAAGGTACCAAACTTTCAAGGTTTTCTGTAAGTGGAGCGAATCAATAACTTACAATGTTGCCGGAGGTTCATAGTTGGTGTTGCCTCAAAACAACTACTGCAGGAACCCTCAGCCACCTGCACTGCTCGACTTTAGTTGGAGGCAGCCTCGCATCGTCTTTTTGAAGAAATTAAGTGAGCATCCTGTAAAATTAGTCTATAACAGCTCTCAGCCATTTGATCTCAATAGCTACTAGTTGGAGGCAAAATTGAGCTCATAGAAGCTGGTTCGATTCTGTTGCTATCTCAATTGTTATTGGTGTTGCTATGGACATTGCTGCCTCAACGATCTTCGTAAGAGGCAAGGTAGGCTACGAGACTTCGCTGCTTGTTGTTTTGGTTGAAACATTCCCTCGAACAGGTGTTAATAAGGCCTCCCAAGACTTAATTTTGAGTTAGGAATATCATCGAGCACCTAAATTGCGTTGCAATGATTTCTGTTTTTCCTCACAAGAAATGTTTCTAGCTTGCCCAATGTTTACCATTCAGGTGTTTTTAGGTGTGGCGTCTAGTGAAAAATGCTAAGGAAATTTTGTGTGAGACATGGGCTACTTTTTACAATACCCTCCTAGTGTCAAAATGCTGACGTAAAAAAAGACTAGATCAATTTTTGTCAACTTAATTGATGATTTGTATGAGGTAAATTGTTGAAATAGTAGAATGAGAGAAATTTGTATTAAAAGAATGTGTATTGTATGTCCTTCCCCCCTCCATTGGGGAACCATTTGGTTATATTTATAGGCTCCCAAAACAGCTAATTGGCCTCTAAAAATAAGTAATCTACAATGCTTTCCTTGAATTGTGTGCCATTGCCCATGCCTTTCTTAACTCTTGATTGGTCCTTTTGAGGTTAGCTCATGATGATGCGAGATGATGGGTAATTATTGCATGCTTTTGATTGGTTGAAAGTAAGGCACAATAATCATGAGTGCTATGTGTTGTTATGTGAATGGTCATATGGGAATCAATGATGTCATGGATAAGGTACAAATGGCAATGAAGCAATGATGGTGTTTTCTAAATGACAGAGAGCTAACATGTTAGTGGAAAATGCTGACCTAACATGGAGAGCTGACCTGTCATAGGCCGAGCTGACATGTTAATGGACGAGCTAACCTAACATGGAGAGTTGACCTGTCATAAACCAAGCGGCATGTTACTGGATGAGCTGACCTGGCATGGTAGCTCATAGGTTGAACTAACATGGTAATCTTTTAGTCTGTCCTCTTTGATGTGACTATTGAATATTCACAAACTTTCATTCTTAAATTAATGTAAGTCGGAGCCGGTTTTGTGAGTTTAGATACCAACACAATTAAAACATAATGCATAGATTTCGAAAGGTTAATGATTAAAACACGAGTACTTGAGTTTCTAATATTTGGTTTTTGCAGTGAATACTCCATGCAGCTCAATGCTTCTCGGATCAAGGTTCTTCAAGCTCAGGATGATTTGGTTAACTCAATGAAGGAGGTTGGGTCAAAAGAGCTTTTGAACGTGAGCCAGAATGACAATAGCTATAAACATCTTCTGAAAGATCTCATCGTTCAGGTTGTTGAAACTTTTTTTTTTTGTTTTAATTATATTTCTGATTTGTGAAAATGAACCACAATTGCTTCTAACAAATAAGTAGGTAGGTGAACATGTAATAGAAAAGAATTTAGGAGTTACAATTCTGTTTGTTTCTAAAAATTTTCCTAAGATAAATGATCATAGATAAACTTTTGGTGAAATAGTTTCCAAACGTGTAAAACTTGAATAAGCTTTCAACAGGACTCTCAGGAGTCTGTTGTTAAACTTGCAGAAACTCAGCTACATCCTCGTGAGCAGAATTTTTTAATTGATCCAAGGTTATGATAAGTTAGTTATTTCAGTAGTAAGGTTAAAGTTACTTGTTTTACTTAAAAGTAAGAAAAGTAACATATCAAACATGTTCGAAAATGCATTTACATTTTTTAAGCTTAGACAAACGTGCTTATCATGAGAAAATAGAGTGTTGCACTTGAGCAATTAGTTCTTTTATCTTCTTTCTCAAGCAACTTCGATTTTCTAATGGATGGAGTGTTTAAATATAAAGCCTTGGAATAATGTCATTTTTCCCTTCACGATAACTCTGAGGATGATTCAATGATACAACTTAATTTAGCCTATCAAACCCTTCGCTAGTACTTAAGAACTTTTTTTGTATTGCAGAGTTTGCTCAGACTGAAAGAGCCATCTGTCTTATTGCGCTGTCGTAAAGAAGATGTAGATTTTGTGGAGTCTGTCTTGGACTCTGCAAAGGAGGAGTATGCACAGAAGGCAACAGTTCATTCTCCTGAGATCATAGTTGATAGTGTCTACCTTCCACCTCCTCCATCCCATGCTAATGAACATGGTCTTTTCTGGTAATTGTTACTGCTCATAGTGTGTTACTTCCATCTAAAGGAACTTGAAAAAAAATTCTAAACTATGAGGTCTAATGGCATGTGGATTTGCCCTGCAGTCTTTGCTCTTCTATGCTTATGGTCTATAAAACAATTGATTGTTTATTGAAGTTTTTCCCTTCTATTTTCAGTTCTGGAGGTGTAGTGTTGGCTTCTCGAGATGGGAAAATTGTTTTTGAAAACACTCTTGATGCTAGGTTGGATGTTGTGTTCCGTAAGAAACTTCCAGAGGTACTCTTGTCCTAATTACTGTCTACCCAATTTCTTTCTTTCTTTGCAGCTTCTTGGCCTTCGCTTTGATGTTGTCTTCTAGTTGTTTAAGCATCATTAATTGAATTATGAGGTCCCCTATGCGATCAACTAGTTTTTAATCACTTTTTATACATAATACTCTTTTACTTTATCTGTTGACATAAATTCCTGATATCAAGAATTTTGCTTTTACCCATATGAAATGTGACGCACACACGCTTCTTGATAAGTAAAAGTGTTCGTGACATTCTAATTGCAACATTTTCTCTTTCATCAAGTTGAATTGAGTAGTATATTTCATCACAAAATAAGAACAAAAAATTAAAAATAAAAATAGAGTGTGTGGTGGGGTTAGGCAACAATATAAATCAGGTTCCCCAAGCACTACACTTGCTCATCCTAGACCATATTTGAAAAGTCAAATTTGATCTCGTTTGTGAATGAGTTTAGTGATAGCTCAACTAAATCACTCCACTTCCAGAATCTCCCAAACAAACCTAAGTGTTTTCGAAATACTTTATCTTGATTGGTGTAGTAGTTCCCTCGACTTTGTTGACATCTTGTCTTCACAGTGATAGAAGCATTAGAATTTACAGCATAATAAACTTTTGGCTTCACTCTTGTGGTCAAGGGCGCAGGACATATAACTGGAAACTAATGCTGATATCAACATTTTGTCATTGTAGACGTTGTTTTCATCTTGCCTTTTAGCATGTCACTTAGAGGACTGAAGATCTATAGAATTTATAAAGGCATCTCTTTTGGTTTCGATAATCACTTAACGACTACCCACTTTTATTTATTTATTTGTTCTTTTAATCCAGAAGTAAAGAAACTTCATGGTTCTGATAATCACTGCGTAAAAATGACATCTTGATTGAAATTAGAATATTATTGAACCCAAATAGCTAATTATATAACGTTGACAACAAATAGCTGAAAAAGTTATAATTGTTGCAGAATCTATTAAATAGATCTCCTGCATTTTGCTCTTGTTGTTGACGTACTTGACCGTGCCATGGCTGTTACTGCATGAACCTCTTCTTTGGTTTCCGACTTTATTGTCAACAATGATAGTTGCGTTGACAAAATTTGTATGCTCTATTAATTGCAGATCCGCAAGCGGCTTTTTGGTCAGTTTGCTGCCTAATCATTCGAAAGAATTGCCTATACAACCTTTGATAGTTCTAAAGTGGGTCAGTCCGTAGTATTTATCTTCTAATCGCTTGTCCTGTAATTTTACCACTTTGTTGCTTGTGTAAGCTTGCTCTTAAGCCGATTTGTGTATTTTACTGGGCAGATTGAGAGCTTGTTCTGTTGAAGTATAATTTATTCGTATTAGCTTCTTCCTGCTATTAACTTATGGTTATAAATTTGTACAAAAAGTCTAAGACGGTGTGTGTTTGTTGCACTGGGGTAATAAATGAGATCGAGTTAAAATCGCGGAACATGTGTAGCTGTGCTTCAATGTTTACTTTTTTGGAAAGCAAGTTAAGGCTTTATTTCTTTTTGTTAATAAAAAAGTTGCTCTGGAAATGTGACTATAATAATTTAAAAGTAAAGTTTAATTTACTTTTAAGTACAACCAAACATCTTTATTAATTCTCTCCTCTTTTCTCCCTTTAGTTTACCGCTACCCTTTACGTGTTGTGGTTCGGGTATTCGAGTTTAAAAGCTCTTATCTTTTGCAATTTTCTTTTTAATTCACTGGTGGAGTAAAATTGTTAATTATTTGCATTGTACGACCAATTTATTGTAAAGCAAGAGGAATTTATTTTTGTTATTTTTACTTCATAAACAAACATGTGGGGTTAAACTGATTACTCTTACAAATGACAATTAGTTTTCGCGATTTTTAATAAACTGATTATTAAAACATTAATATCTTCAGGTTACCCCAAAGTATGACGCAATATTTTCTCCCCCCTTTCCTATTGGCCACCAACTGCCCCCAACGAAGATCCAAACGACACCGTTTACAGCCACCTAAGAATCATCGTACGTTAATAGGACAACCCTTCGGCGGTAGTTGGAGTCACTACCCTTTCACTACCTCGATGAGTCCGTCACCCATAATATAATGATAATTAACTTGCTTCGACAAATGACTAAATTACCCCTTTCATATTCAAAATACATACATAATTCAAAACTTTAGAAAATTTAAATTTACTGTAAATATATCTTCAATCTTTTAGCTCGTTTGATTTCAATAAAAATCAGATTTTTAGTAAATTTTAATAAAAATTGATGGAATGTATAGTTGAAAAGCTAGAGATATCATAAAATCTGTGTTTAAATTAATTGTTAAATTTAAATTGAATTTTAATTCACTTTTTTTTGTTGAATCAAACGTGGGCTTAGTTTTGTAACAAAATATAGTTAAATTTTCTTTTTTGGAGATTTTAGTGCAGTAACAACGCGTCCAAATTGTTTACCATCTTCATATTTTAAGGTGGAATACTACAAAACGTATACTACCTCTCTTCACGACTCACTTAATATCCTTTAAATAAAATAGTTTGAGTACAACACAAAAAAGATCCGTACCTTTTTAGAATACAGATTCTTATTTACCAACCACACATCGTCTAACAAAATCAAATTCTCTTTCGATCTGTTCCTCCAAAAATCCGATTCCTACGTATTACTTCCCAATTCATCAAATTCAAAAAATAGGAAGGACATTTTCGTCATTTTCATACCCACATGATCATTTCCCAGCTCTTCTTATATATTAAATTATTCACTCTTTCTCGCTCTCGTTCTGAAAGCCCAGCTTCTCACCGGAATTTTCACTTCTCCTCCACCTGCCACCAATGGAATCAGCCACGCTGTCGCAAATTGGTCTAGCCGGCCTGGCCGTCATGGGACAAAACCTAGCTCTGAACATCGCCGAGAAGGGTTTCCCTATCTCCGTCTACAACAGGACAACCTCCAAGGTCGACGAGACCCTAGATCGAGCCCACCGTGAAGGTAAACTCCCTCTCTTCGGCCAGTACAACCCAAGAGATTTTGTGCTCTCTATACAAAAACCCAGGTCGGTAATAATCTTAGTTAAAGCCGGCGCACCCGTTGACCAGACTATTGCGGCTCTGGCAGCACATATGGAGCCTGGGGATACGATTATTGACGGAGGGAATGAGTGGTATGAAAACACTGAGAGGCGTATATCGGAGGCGTCGAATAAAGGGCTACTTTATCTGGGTATGGGGGTTTCGGGAGGTGAGGATGGGGCACGTTATGGGCCATCGTTGATGCCTGGAGGATCGCGCGAGGCTTATTTGAATATTCATAATATATTGAAGAAGGTCGCGGCACAGGTGGATGATGGGCCTTGTGTTACTTATATTGGAGAAGGGGGGTCAGGAAATTTTGTGAAAATGGTACATAATGGGATTGAGTATGGTGATATGCAGTTGATTTCGGAGGCGTATGATGTTTTGAAGAATGTTGGAGGGTTGGGGAATGATGAATTGGCAGGGATTTTTGAGGAGTGGAATAAGGGGGAATTGGAGAGTTTCTTGATTGAGATTACTTCGGATATTTTCAGAGTGAAGGATGAGGAGACCGGGAATGGGGGGTTGGTGGATAAGATTTTGGACAAAACCGGGATGAAAGGCACTGGGAAATGGACGGTTCAGCAGGCTGCTGAGCTGTCAATTGCTGCGCCAACTATTGCAGCTTCATTAGATAGTAGGTATATGAGTGGGTTGAAGGAGGAGAGAGAGGCGGCCTCAGAGATTTTTAAGAAGGAAGGGTTGAAGGAGGATATTAATAATGTGGGCGTGGTGGATAAGAAAAGGTTGATCGATGATGTAAGGCAGGCATTGTATGCATCGAAGATTTGTAGTTATGCGCAAGGGATGAACTTGTTGAGGGCAAAAAGTGTGGAAAAAGGGTGGAATTTGAATTTAGGGGAGCTGGCGAGGATTTGGAAAGGTGGGTGCATTATTAGGGCAGTGTTCTTGGATAGGATTAAGCAGGCCTATCAAAGGAACCAGGGACTAGCTAATTTATTGGTGGACCCGGAATTTGCTCGGGAGATGGTTCAAAGGCAAGCAGCATGGAGAAGAGTTGTAGGGTTGGCAATTCAAAAGGGAATAAGCGTGCCCGGGATGTCTGCAAGTTTGCAATATTTCGATACCTATAGACGTGGGAGGCTTCCTGCAAACCTTGTTCAGGCTCAGAGGGACTACTTTGGGGCACATACTTACGAGAGGATTGATCGTCCGGGATCATTCCATACTGAGTGGTCGAAACTCGCCCGAAAGGCCAGAGTTTAATGCAGGGATTTACAATTGAGGTTTGATTACTGTGATTGTTCTGTACTGGGTGTTTCTGAGGCATTAATTTGAATTTGAGTTGTATCTTTTGACTAGGATTTCGTGCTCAGGCATACCAAGACATTTTATTTCCCGTGCATTGTGATTTTTGCAGCTAATAAGTGAAGCATGCATTTCCTATCGGAATTTCAATCATTACCTTATTCGAAGTTGAAATGTTGAAATCACCTTCGCAGTTTTGTCGAGTACTGTAATGCTTAATCTGCTTATCTTGCTATGACATACTCCCTTATTTTTGTTTAGGTACTAAGATCACACGCATATATAGGCATTGTATTTATATCTACAAAATAAAAAGTACTGATTATGCAGTGCATCCGACTGAATAATATCAATAAAATCTGCATAGAGATTGAGTGTTGATAACTGATTAGATGCCTAGAAGTAAACATCAAGACTTCTATACTATGATATGAACCAACTTTGCTTAAGAGTGTGTATTTTCTTGAAAGGTTATATATCATGCATTTTCCATGACATCTCCTTTTGTCAATGTTACCATTTTTAGCCTGGATAGTCCTTTTTCGTTTGGTGCAATCTCTACTTCGTTTGGGAAGTAAGCACCATTGCTTTAGCACCCGTGCAATGACTCTACAATCCGTTGTTAGAATTAGTAAGTCTTCATATTGGTCGTTTGAGAATCGGAAATTCTTCTTATTGGATGATTGTGTTACTCCCCAAGATAATTGAATGAAACTGAAGAAATTCAAGTGAATGGAAAGGAAAAACCAATGTTATCAAAACCGTACCGGTCGCCGGTTCAATCGGTCCGGTTTTACCTATAAAACCTGAAGTTATAAACCCGCCTAAAAACCCTTCAGACCGGCCGTTCTAAAGGAACCTGTGACCTGCTACCGGTTTAGACAATTTATAATTGAAATTGGTAAAACCGTAAAACCTTATTTTCACTTTTAATTTCCAAGCGATTCATCTTCTCTCTTCACTGCCGTATCTATAGATGATATTTCTTCCATATTTCTCTAATCTGTTATTGATTCCGTATTCTAATTCATTGGCTGATTGTATTCTTCCATTAACGGGTTACAAAGATTTGACTTGTTTCTAAAGCAGGTTTGGTTCTTCTAATATGATCATGATTTAATGCTTAATTTTTATTTTTATTTTAATGTTTTGGGATATATAAAAATTTGAGCAAGTATATGTTATATCTCTGATTTTTGCATGATTATTGGGGGTGTGGCTTGAAGTCCTTTTTGTGGTAGTATCGTGGTTTTCGATAATGGGATTCAGAAAGGGGAAAGGCATCTTTTAATTTACATAGCAATATCTTTGGGTTTGTTTACTGATTTTCACATACTTGGGATTCTATTTAATTCCATTTGATTTAAAACCAAAATTCTGTTTAATTCCATTTGGTTTAAAACCAAAATCTGTATTTTGGTCGTGGCTGTAAATATGACTCTATGATTGAGGTGAAATTCATTTGGCTATGCTTTCAATGCTTAGCTTACTAGACTTATCAAAAGAAAAAAAGAAAAAATGCTTAGCTTACTAGCAGTTTGTAAATTTTAAATCATCCTGAAATGAGTAATTTTCTAAATGTGCATCAATACCTAATGAACAAATCTTTTCTTCCCCCCATAACAGAGCTAATTGTTGTTAAAATGAGAATCCTAAATTAACTTGTTATGAGATGACATGATTTATAATTACAACATTTTACAGAAAAACAGAGTAGAGAAGACTCAATGGGACTTAATCTACTATGGTTGAGGTGAAATTCATTTGGCTATGCTTTCAATGCTTAGTTTAGTAGCAGTTTCTACTCACATTATCCAACTTTTTTGAAGTGGTGCTATTTTTAAGTAGTATACTCTTGCTTAAAAATACCAGTAGTATAATCTATGGCTTAAAATACCAGTACCAGTAGGAATCCTAGCCTCTGTAGTTCATTGAATGTTTGGGCAGCTATACATATGTGGAGAAATATTTGGCTAAGTTGAAAACAGAGTGAAAACCAGAATTGAAATCTTCAGTCTTTTCCTTTTTTTTTTTTCCCTCCTTAATTGGGTTATATGTACTCCAAAGTGCTAACTGCTCACTGTAAAATTCTAAACATCTATGAGCTGCTTACTGTTTTCTGTCTAACCATGTTGATTGTATTTGATTATTTTTGTTAATTATATTGTTGAGTAGGTGATAACCTAATACAGGTTTTTATTTTTTTTATTTTTTTGGTGATATGGTTTAGAAAACCTTGCTTTTCATTCTTTGTAAATTTATTTCTTTTCTTTTTTAAACATCCTCGGTTCGACCCTTTTTCATATTGGGGTCGATGTTCTGGTTGATTTTTAAACCATTTTGAAAAACCCAGGATGTATATACTTATATTTGGGCCATAATATGTGGTGATGTATAGCTTAAAGACAATTCTCTTCGACTAGGCCTTAATCGAAGGCCCAATTCCAAATTGCTTCGTTTTTAATCTTCTTATATATATTCCACCCAATGGATCAATATTTTGCGAGTTTAGAAGTCTAGAAAGGCGCCTAAAGCACATTAGATATCATTAAAATACAATTTTTTTCAATATGGCATTTGCTCGATCGATTCATATCGCATTAGTAAATCTCTAATAAGATTGATTGGACTCTAGATAGTATTAAATATTATTATAAGAAAATAAATTAATCTTGGTAAGGACATGTGATAGGGTGTGGGGATCACATTTTTTGGAGTTTTTTATTCACGCGGACCCTGCGCACATGTGAAAGGGTGTAACATTTTCGAAAATTACATATAATTTTATTCATATACCAAATATGTCCTTGAAAATTTTATGTTCTTGTGTCTTGATTTCTTGAGGCAAGTATCATGGCACAAGTATTAAGGTGAACTTTGTGTACATCAATTTGTCACGTCTATTGATATTGTAATATATTATTTTGGATAATGCTATTTGTACATCGAGGTTGATACCTTGGTGTACAAACTCTCTCACAAGAGAGGGGGCACACGACCAATAAAAAAATTGTGGGCCCCCTTTCTTGTGAGGGGGTCTGACACCCCGGTGTACAAATAGTACGGTCCTATTATCTTTGTAAATTACATGACATGGGCATGACGGAGGGGTTCCACTTATGTTGACTCGGCATTGGAAGCTTGGACTTAAGCCAATTCTACTAAATCTATCTTTGCCCAATTCCTTCTCTAAAAATATACAACCTTTGAGTTCAATCAGACAATTTTTGTGCTTTTCACGTTTTCCGAATTCCTTACTACTTTTGTACACAATCAAACTAGTTCTCGATTTTTTCGGTTGTAACAATTTGATTAGATTCGATTTTGACAATATTGATCTTCAATTATCGTTAAGTTTTCAAAGCTAACTTTAGTTTAGACTGTAAAGTTACACTTTAAAATTCAATAAAGGAATGCTTTTATAAAATTGGTTTATAATAAAATATCATTAATTAGAGCATCTTCAATAGATTTTTTAAAAATAAAATGATCTATATTTTGAAGTGTCAACCTTTAAAACGAGAGTAGGTTCGACTCTCGAAATGATTAAATGCATTCAAAATATTTCAATTTTCAACTAAATAGTATATACAAAGAAAATGGTGGAAAATAATAATAATTTGGAGGAAAATACATATTTAAATAAAAAATACATATTGAGAGTAGAATAAAAAATACATATTGAGAGTAGTAAAATTCTATAAATACTAAAAGATAAAGATGTTTTTTGAATATTTAAATTTTTTTTTTATTCTCTAAATTTACAAATACTCTCCAAATTGTCAAAAATGGTCTTTAAAAATAGATTATCTTATAAGGTGAATTCCATGAATAGAAAATGTATTTTAAAATGAGAATTATATCAGAGGTACCTAATTGCAATTGGTTCACTCAACTTCAACTCGGCTCAATCAACCNTTCAAAATATTTCAATTTTCAATTAAATAGTATATACAAGAAAATGGTGGAAAATAATAATAATTTGGAGGAAAGTTGGTGAAAATTAAAGATAAGAGGAGAATAAAAAATACATATTGAGAGTAGTAAAATTCTATAAATACTAAAAGATAAAGATGTTTTTTGAATATTTAATTTTTTTTTTATTCTCTAAATTTACAAATACTCTCCAAATTGTCAAAAATGGTCTTTAAAAATAGGTGAATTCCATGAATAGAAAATGTATTTTAAAATGAGAATTATATCAGAGGTACCTAATTGCAATTGGTTCACTCAACTTCAACACGGCCGAACCATTTGGGCCACTCCATTAAAATCCTATCAAAATGCCTATTGTAATTTAGGTTTAGTGGTTTGATTGTTTCAAATTAAGGGTCCATTTGGTACGGATTCTCCAAATTTTACAGTAAATTAATTCTCATTTTCAAC
>CAIGRH010066166.1:0-10853 GCA_903798295.1 Fraxinus nigra
AAAATTTGTCAAAAATCGTAAAAAACGGACCGCTTACACCCCTAGATGAAATGGGTCATTTAAAATCCTAAAAATGTGCCCCCCAAAATTGCAAAACAAGTCCCTAAAATTTGGAAAAATTAAAAATTGCTCATCCCAAAACATTGCGTCGCAACGCGGTAAAAGGTGTCGAAATTTGTAAAAGGGGTAGCGAGTGGGTGCCTAGGCTCCGCTACAGTGGCACCTAGGCGCTACCCCATTTTCCAGCAATTTGCAGTGCACGTCCTCAAATATTTCCACAATAGGTCCTTTAACTATGATTTTGTACCATTTGACCCTCAAATTTGGTTTTTCTTTCTATCAAACCCTTCATAAATTGCAACTTAAAGTCCGTGAACTTTTGAAACTTGTGCACTTTGATCCCCAACTTCACAATTTTGTATGATTTTGTTCCATTTTCACTTCATTTTACTTTGTTCTCTTTCCTTGTGTGATTTTTCTACAAAAACAATAATTACATAATTATGAGTAGAAATTCGCTCCTTTAATCAATATTTAAGCTAATTTAGATATTAAATAAGTGTACAAAAATACACTTATCACACATCGCCACTACCTCAAGCAAGGTGGAGAGTAATACACAAAATCTGTTGAATATAGAGTTAGAAGGTGAATAGCAAGTTGTTGAGGACAACCCTATTGACCAAAACCCTCTAACTGATTACCAATTAGCTAGAGATAGAAAGAAGAAATCACATAGGGAACCCCAAAGGAAGTCTGAATATATCATTACCAATAGGGAGGCTATGAAAAGTGAAAAAAGGTGAAGAATGGCTAAGTGTCATGAGAGAAGAGATGAGTTCTCTTGCCAAGAATTAAACTTGGGATTTAATTTCTAGACCTAAGGATAAATTCATAGTAGAATACAAATGAGTTTATAAAATTTAGGAGGGAACTACTGAGAGTAAGCCCATGAGATATAAGGTTAAATTAATAGCCAATGAATACACGCAGAAGGAATGAGTAGATTATAATGAGATCTTTTGATAGTTGTTAAGTATACCACTATTAGGGTCATTCTTGCTTTTGTTACTTACTATGACTGGGAACTTGAACACCTTGATATCAAAACTGCTTTTTTGCATGATGACCTTGATAAATATATATTAATGAATCAGCCCAAAGGATTTGAAAGTAAGTCTAAGCCTTACCATATGTGTTTTTTAAATAAATCTCTTTATGGGTCAAAACAGTTTGCACATCAGTGGTACAAAAAAGATTGATTCTTATGTGTTGTCTATTGGTTTCAAGAGGAGAAAGTTTGACCATTGCTTGTATTACCTACACAACAACACTAATAAAGAGTGTGTATTTGTTATTTTATGTGGACGACATGATAATTGAACCTAACATGAAGTGATAAACAAGAATATTAAAATGGAGTTAGGGAAAGAATTTGACATGAAAGACATGGATCCTTGGTATGAAGATTAATCGAGATAGGTCTAGTTCTTGCTTGTATGTGCATCAAACTCCTTATGTGTGTAAAGTTTTAAAGAAATTTAGCATGTTTGATTGCAAACCTGCTTCTATGCCTTTTGGAAACCATTTCATTTTATCGAAAGAATAATCACCTGCAAATGATGAAGAAAGATAATTTATGAATAATATTCCTTATTCAAGTGTCATAGCTCAATTATGTACCTTATGTTTTGTACTAGACCTGATTTGGCTTTCACTATGAGTGTGTTAAATAGGTACATGTCTAATCTTGGTCCCAAACATTGGGAAGCATTAAAGTGGTTGCTTAGGTATTTGAAGGACACTTTTGATACAGAGTTGGTGTATAAATCTAGTATTGAGGGTGTGAAACTTTAAGGTTTCATAGATGTTGATTATAGTGGTGATAAAGATAATAGGAAATCTACTTCCTCTTGTGTGTTTACTTTGTACGACTCTTATGTGAGTTGGAAGTCTCAACTTCAACATATAATTGATTTATCTACTACTGAATCTAAGTATATCACTGCCACATAAGTTATTGAAAAAGCTTTATGGTTTAGAGATTTACATAATGAACTAAGTATTTTAAATGATAATGTGATAGTATACTCTGATAGTCAATCTGTTATTCATATGTGTAAGAACCATGTGTTTCATGAATGCACTAAACATATAGATGTTAAAACGGTATTTTATTAGTGAAGTAGTGTCTCAAAATTTAATAAAACTTGTAAAAAAAAAAAAGTGAATTCAGATTATAACCCTACAAATAGGGGCACTAAGGTGTTCCCTAGGTAAAGTTTAGAAGATGTCTTATGCGTCTAAACATCAGAAATGGTATGTGATGCTTCAATTTTATTTGAAATCACGTTGTGCGACCGCTAAACTATTTTATTTTATTTTTCATTTTACAAGTGCATTTGGCATCAAGGTGAATGTTTGTTGAGTATTTTGATACCAAATAAACTCGGGATGATAATGAATTTATCGGATCAAATTATATTTATATGGTTTCATTTGGAACCCATTATTGAGATTATTATTAATAATAATCGACCCAAACCACACAACAAAAGCTAGACCAAGTATTAGGGTCCAACCAATGTATCTAACCTATTGTTGTACTATGTATACTTGGCTCTCCCCTCTTTACATAATAACACACGATTTCCTTTAGCCCCCCTTTGGAGAGAAATTTCAGCTGCTTCTCTTTGTGCTCTGTTTTCTGCCTTTTGTTCAGTTCCTTTGCGAGACCCATTATCTCACTCTTCTGTCGGCACCTTGGAATTGATTTGGAACTAACTTTGTGTTGTTTGACCAATTGAAGGTATTAATTAACTCTACACAACGTTTTTTCAAGAAAAAAAAAATGGCCACCAAACAAGGGCTATATAAATAGGATCTTCTACTTTAAAAATTAAAATAGTTAAACAAGTTTAGTACATATAAATTATAATTTATAAATTCCATCAGCATTATAGCCAGTGACTTAAGTGACACTTTTAGACTAATAATATGCTAACAAATTATCTGTTTTGCTTAATAAGTGGGATTCTACCTAATTAGTCACTTTTCGTTTAGGACTTGTTCTCGGCTTTCTTTCTTTAGAAATATACTTCCAAAGCAGAGTCTACGTACCAACTAGGTATGTTTCACTTTCAAGAGGATCTATATGGTTTATTGTTGTGTAAGATATAATATGCAATCATAGTACATGTACATCTTGTTTTACATCATTTCTTACATTGTACCACGTGTCGACACATGATTGGACAGTTTAAAAAAACACGCTTTCTCACCCAACACTTTTTGAATCTCCACACAATGTAAGGCAAGATATCATCCATGAAATGCACACTTAGCATAATTCTTATCTATGGATCTTGAGTTGTATTGGCTCGTATTTGATCAAACACATTTCAACCACTGGATCCTCCGACCCTCAATCGAGTTTTCTTCCCAGGTCTCTATTTCTAAACAAGAAACAAAATGGGCATAAAGCATTGATAAACTGAGAATTTTCAAGAACATGCTGTATGTGTTATTATCAACTCATCGCAGCTAACCCCGACAACAAAGATTAAGACAAGCTAACTCATGTTACATGCTAAATCAATGCTTCCACCTATTGATAACATAATTACCATTGCATCGAGTGTCAGAAGTGTTCTATGGAGACAACAATTCCCTCTAGCATAAACTGGCTAAGAAATTAGAATGATAACACACTATTAATTTGAATAGACAACAAACAAAAAGCATCTAATGTGAAAAACCTGGTCCACTTGTTCGTTTCCTTTTAAAAGCCGGATGGATGATTCCATTGGACAACTCTAATTTATCGACTCTTGCCATATAGTCTTTCATCTTTTTCAAAACAATAGGCATCATAGTGGCATTACTTGAGGTCTTCTGTTTGAGGAATTGGATTTTCTCAGCTTCCTTTTGATCCTCTCCAACTAATGAGGCCATTCCACTTGACTCAACAGGTACCACTATGGGAAGAGGAATAGGCAATATTAAGTAATAAAAGATGTTACATATTTTAATTGACAGAAAGGCCACACAGTCAGGAGCGCCATCGAAACAGATGGAAAATGAAAATATATTCAACTTCACACTACACATCACATTGATACACTTTAGATGCAGGGTATTGCCCTTTATTCAAAAGCTATAGCCCACGGCGGAGGTGCAAACCATCCTATTATCACGCAAAATCAAACTCGGGAATCCACCCCAAGCCCACCCATGTTTCAAGCATGCTCTACAAACCATAGTTATAAACACCAGCCCAGCCCAGTCGGTTGGGTCGGAAAACCGGCGGCCCGAACCCTTGACCGGGCCGGCAAATTTGATAGAAATGCACTTGAATCGGTCAAAATCGGGCTTTGACCGAGTTAACTGACGATTTACCTGACCCAGTTGACTGGTTTGATTGGGTATTGAAATCATTTTTACAAAATTTTTGGGTCCAAAGAATTGAACCTTGGACCTCTAAGAAAAAAATGGGTTCCTGACCATTTGAACACAAAGTGCTTTAGTATTATTTGTGTGCAATAACTTATATCTAACCAATTAATCATTTATAGTTTTTATAAAAATATTCTTTTAAAAAACGTTGGTCTAACGTTTTACTTTATTTTATAGACCTAAATAATTAGTGAAAAATAAATTAAAAATTTTAATTATGCCCCTAAAAAAATTTATATTTTATATTTTTTGTAGGTTTTTATACAATGACCCGCCAGTTGAACCACCGGGTCACCGGTTGAACCACTAACCCACTACATTTGCATTGTCCGGTTCGCGTCCGACAACTATGCTACAAACCAACCCAAATGCTCTAGCATCGACTCGGACACAGAACATCCAACTCTTGTACCAACTAGTGTAGCTACCAGGAGGTGCAATCCATCTAATATCACCCAATATGAAGCCTGGGAATCATCCAAGCCCACCCCCTTTAGACACATCCCATTTCGATCATGCTCGTGCATTAACTTTCCCTCCCCAAATTTCTGAGGGAGCTGAGTTTTGCAAGAAAACTTCAGGAATAAGATGTGCAGTACAATACTGCTTAAGGGACAGGCTGCCTGAATGCAAACAAAAAATATCTGCTCTTCAACCAAACAAAGGAGATACACCACAAAGAATGTGAGGAAGATGAATGCTGAAATTTTCGATGAGGTGATTCTAAGCACAGTTCGCATATGCACCTCAGGTTTGTAGGAATACTATTGAATATAGTGCACCAGGTGAAAACAACTTCAACACACAATTTCTCAGAAGCAGCACCATGTTTGGAGGGATAGAACTTAAGCTGTGGGATTGGATTTCAGGAAAGGTAAAATCAATCAAAGGGATATATTTTTGCTTCCAACTCCAAGGCCAAATTTTGCTACCAGAAACAGTTTTGGTTTAAGAAAAGATGAATTGGATGGAAATCAACCTACCACCCCACTCCAACCCCCACAAAAGACAAAAGAAAGGAAAAGGCAAGAAAGAGAGAAAAAGAATGAAAATCATAAAAGAGCTAGAAAAAAAGAAGTTCGGAAGAAGACGAGTCCAAAAATCTCAATTTTTCAACAATCATCAAAGATCTGATGAAGTAGCATTTGCAGAATTTTAAGAACACGGAAAAAGAAAAGGCTAAAATTATTTTCCTAGCTTTTCACTACTTGGGAGCAAATTACAACCCAGCAGCAGCTTCCATTGTCAACAAAATCAGTCTCAAATTGCAACTCACAATCATCCTCCAGGGTAACCACAAATGCACATGCACAGACTTGAATGCGGCTAAATGCACATACCATTTTTATACGAGAATGCTAACAATTAATCAATTCACTGTGGTGGATGAATCCTGGCCACCTAACAACAGAGCGTGATTAACATCTCTGTGGCCCTGTTTAGAGGCAATTGGTGGAGTAAAGGATCTTTTTGTCTGGATATACATGAAATAAATCGATTTGGCTGATATGGAAACTGAATACCCCGAATGTATTTTTGTCATTTGGGCACCTAAGAGTTTGCTAGTTTCGGTCATTTCAACCAATTACACAATCAATTTATATTATGAATGTCAATGTCACTGTCACACACTTCCGCCATGTATAATGCAATCCCTATCCCAGAACAGAACCACAGATAAATGTTTCAATTTGGACAAATTAGAAATGATTTATAAAAAGTATAAAAATGACCAAAAGTTAAAGCGATTATAATCACATTTTGACCAATATTCTAAATTTAACAAAAGAAAAAAAAAAAAAAATCTTCAATTCATGGGAAAACAATACCTTTATCCAACATTTCCTAAAAGACACAATACACACAGCAGAGACCCAGATAAACGCAAAATTCAAATGGATAACCTAGAAATGTACGCACGCACCTGAGTTAGGGCCCGTCTCCGATTCGGGTCCGGGTTCAGATCCACTATAGGACAAACGGGTCGGGGGAATAATGGGTCGTTGAGACGAGAGAAGAGAATCAAGTGTGGAGTTCAGTTGATCCGGAAGTATAGTTCTGTACTCGTTTACTTTCTGGGCTATTTGCTCCACTTCTTCTTCAAGCTTCAACACCTCTTCTTCTTCATCTTCTTCTTGAAGCACGTCGTCTCTTTGAGTTGGGTTCTGGTTTTGCGTTCGGGTTGACATTTGGTTTCTGGTCGGGTTTAATCCCGCTTACTGACCCTTCCCCCTCTCTATGGATATATATGAGAGGCGCCTTTTCGGTTGTTGGGTTACAAAATTTGAAATTGAACGGCTTGCAGAGAATTACAACTGTATTATGACTGTTGCGAGTTTGCAAGTTGGACGCGTATATACTCGATAATATAGGATTGGATCAAAATCTATTCAACCAACTTTGAAAAAAAAAAAAAACTCTCCCATTTGTTTTTTTGACACCACATCAATTTATAAACATTTCTGTAACTTCCCATATACAAATAGCATTATTCAGAAATATAACTCTTCCACTTTCTTCTTTCTACCTCGACAATTTGTAAAAGAATATTTAAATGGTGGTTTACAAATAACATTATTCAAATAATTAACATTTTGCTTAGTTAATTTTTAACAGTTAATCACAAAATGTCAACTTCAAAATGAGATCTTTATCATTTGTCAATAAGGACTGACGTAGTGATATGATAAATTTTTAAGAAAAATGCTATGGGTACACATAATTGTACCCACATGGGGTGTTTATAATGGACACTCAACACCCCCTATTGGTAGGGGTGCCCTAGGAGGTGCCCATATTTTTTTCTTGTATATTGTTCAATTAATCATCATGTTCTTATTCTTTTTAATACACAATATAGTTTATGAATTTAATTCTCATATATCTGCCTATTACAAAAAATTATTGCTCATGAAATAACACATTGTTATTATTATTAATGTTCTAATTAGATTGTACTTGCTCTCAAAAATCATAATTAATAAGTAAGATTTGACATAAACTATATTTTTACTCCTGAAGAGTAAATTTTAACATAATTTACTATTTTAAAAAATTAATATTTTATTGCTCTTGAAGAATATGAAATTATAATTTCAATATTTCAGAAGAATATTGATATATTGCTCTTGAAGAAGCAATAATAAAATATAATGTGTTCTCGATATATATATATATAAACATAAACACAAATTAAATTAATTAATATTGGGTTGTAATTTTTAAATGAAAATAATTTTATATTTTATTAATATTCAAGAAGAATATTGATTTATCGCTCATGAATAGCGTAACATTCAGTATTTCAATATTCTCGAAAAATATTATATCATTACTTCTGAAAAAAAAAATCTTGAAATACTAATAAAATTTAAGATGATTATTTAGATATTTGTTTAATAGATAATGCAACTATGTACACAATTTTTCATGATAAAAAGTACGTCTTATAATTAATATTAGTAGAAAATAATGTTAATATGATGTCATGTGCACTAAATATCTTTGAAGACTCCAGAAGTACTTGTATTATTTTATCAAATAATATAAAATTATATATTAATGATACTTTTTATTCTAGCAAATTATATAATCTAGACTATGTCTTGTTAATACTAGTATACATAAATCTCAACATTTTAATATTTTTGTAGTTGAGATGTCAATAAATAGTTTAATAATATTGTATGTTAAATGACTCCAATTAATTTAATTGAGAACAAATTTCTTCTCATTTCTATTTTAGGAAATGTTATTATGCATCATGCTAACATCAGATTTTTTTTTCTATAATTGGCCTATGGTCATAGCCTGATTTCTTTATCTAATTATTTGATAGTGCAATATGTAAACAATTAGTCAACCACATTGCACTGAGATAAAAAGTAAATAATGCTAAGAAGAACTGCATAGTTTGGACACTTTATCTCAAATGAGTGATTTAATAACGCAATTTGTCGATTGTCAATTTTGATTGGACAATTCTCTCAACATTAGGGGGAGGAATTAAAAAGTTAAAAATAATGTACAAATGAATTATCATCTGAATCCTCGCAAAAAATCGATTAAACCAAAAGTTCGAAAAATAATTCATTTAAATGCATTTAATAACCAAAGAAATCAATAGTATCTCACACATTATGTTTAAATGCTCCAACTTGAATTAACATCATAAAAAATAATTAGTTATTATGATATTTGATGGCACGCTTGAAGCGTGATGATATTCGATTCTAATAAAAAATCTCCAAATGAAAATGGAGCAATTAGCAAAGATGATCATATTAAGGAGGCATATACTTTTGATAAGTATTTAGACAAAACAAATTTTAAACAACGGAAATTCAGATATCTGAAATAATGAAAATTGAAATATCTCAATAAGTTATGTCATTATAAAAAAAAAAGAATAGAATCAAAAAACAAAAATTTGTCAAAAATACTCTTACACATGATATACTGCATTATATAGTGAGGAACTGAAATAGTTGCGTCGAAATATATCAATCGAAGTAATGATTGACCAAATAAAAATGACGCAATTCTAAATTGAATTTACTATGGAAACTTGAAGTTTCCAGACCTACAATTTGAAAATATAAAGGTGTATACTTNGAGGCATATACTTTTGATAAGTATTTAGACAAAACAAATTTTAAACAACGGAAATTCAGATATTTGAAATAATGAAAATTGAAATATCTCAATAAGTTATGTCATTATAAAAAAAAAAGAATAGAATCAAAAAACAAAAATTTGTCAAAAATACTCTTACACATGATATACTGCATTATATAGTGAGGAACTGAAATAGTTGCGTCGAAATATATCAATCGAAGTAATGATTGACCAAATAAAAATGACGCAATTCTAAATTGAATTTACCATGGAAACTTGAAGTTTCCAGACCTACAATTTGAAAATATAAAGGTGTATACTTGTGCGAAAATAAAATGAGAAAAATGAAGTCGTAATATGTAGTGCACGACTCTTAACATAGTGAATTTCGCAAAGATCACAGTGGATGAAATCACGAGTTCATATCATGTTATATTAACGATGAATGAAATTTGAAATACATTATAGTCAACTTATCTGACATGGCTATTAATGTTATCTCTGAAAGATTTAATATGTTTGAAGCGTAATTCTAGTGATATTATCACGAGAGGAAGTAAATACGCATTGTACTATTTTTCTCTTGATCAATCTTTGTCCCATTGGATTTTCTTGACAAGATTTTTAATGAGACAACTTTATAGCGTACTTAAAATAATAATGTACTTGTGTTCGTTTTATATTAAACCGTAGGTTTAATATAAAAAATGGGTTAATATAGGCAAAATACCGTAGGTTTAATATAAAAAATGCAATTTACGGAAAAACAAGAAAAAAATAATTCTGAATGAAAATATAGATAAAAAAATAAATAAATAAATAAACTAAATATTAAAAGTCCGATCACAATTTTTATAAACATGTTTAACAGATGGAAGTATTTTTAGTTGATTTATTGACAACTAACGAAAATATTGTGTCATATCAACATTTTCGTTTGTCATGTCAACGAGTCTATCGAATTTTATAATAACTTATTCAGTGATGGATGTAATAACGGTTTGAT
The DNA here is from genome assembly GCA_903798295.1 of Fraxinus nigra. Lineage (NCBI taxonomy): Eukaryota > Viridiplantae > Streptophyta > Magnoliopsida > Lamiales > Oleaceae > Fraxinus > Fraxinus nigra. The sequence continues at coordinate 10,079 of CAIGRH010066166.1, forward strand.
ATGTTTAATGATCATGTGAAAATTTTAGGGTGTGTTTGAGCCACATTATTTTGAAAGAATGTATTCTGCAATAGTATATTGATGGAGAATACGTGGTTAAAAAAGAAGCAAAAATTATTGATGTGATGAAAAATATTATTTTATTGAAAAATGTGTGATTGAAAATTGGTAAAAAAATGAGAATGAAAATTTTGATATGTATCAAACAGGGCTATAGGCCAATGTAAATTGCAAAATTCAATGAGCATTTAAATTTTTAACCTGAGTTCCATTGATAGGCGATGTAACCATTTTCTTGTACTACTATATTTGTCGTCGAGTCAATAGTTTGATAACAAAGTTCCAAATGAAAAGAATGTTTTTATCTAATATTCTCTAGATTGTTTTTAGTGCTAGCTTCGATGTACAACCAAGTCTTTTATTCCAAGTCGGATTATTCAAATTTAGTAATTCTTGTTGGGACCGCTAAGGGTTATGACTGTAGATGGTCCAAGTAAGCCAGCCTATGCAACGTCCAGCTCTTTATGATCTTGGTGCGTGCAGTCTGATTAACGTGAGATGTTTTGAATTATTTTAGAAGGATTTTTCTACTTCTTGTTCACCTTACTTACAGATGCAGTGCTGGTAGAATGTTATAGGATGTCAAATTTGTATTTTTTCATTTTATTTTTTGTGTCCATTTTAGAAAATTAATCGACAAAATGAGTAGTAATAGCCCATGGTGTTTTATCAAAGGGTCTTCTGTGTTTAGATCTGTGGTTTAATATGAAACAAT